>CM064492.1:35072170-35087170 GCA_032716605.1 Paralithodes platypus
GTGACGTTCAGTAGGTAACGGGTCCTTTCGTTAACACAGTATTTCATTAACCCTTTCTGTACCGGCGACGTTTTTTTTTCCCAGCTACTATTAGACGATATTAATCCGTTTAAGAGAAACTTCAAGTAATTCACAGGCTTCAAACTATTTCAATTAACTCAATTAACCCTTTTAACTACCACAGATCCTTCTTAAACTGCAAAAAATCGTCTAAATATAGCAAGAATAGCATTACAAGATGTTGCTGGTACAGAAGGGATTAATTAAGATCAATTACTCCTTTAATATTCAGAGGTCCTTCTTAAGCTTACATAATCGTCTAGGATTAGCTGGCATGTAATCTTAGAAGCGTCGTATTTATTTTGTGTTCTATGTGGATGAGGGAGACAAGAGGTAAAACTGCCTGTGACGAGTGGCTGGGGTGAACAGCTCAATGTGGGGCAAAACAAAAGGTAAAACTGCCTGTCACGAGTACCTGGGGTGAACAGCTCAATGTGGGGCAAAAAAAAAGGTAAAACTGCCTGTGACGAGTACCTGGGGTGAACAGCTCAATGTGGGGCAAAACAACTTGTGGAGCGATGGGACTTAGGAACGGCTAGACCCAAACAATGTCATAGGGTTTCAGCGAAGCCTTTGGGGTTACTAGGCAAAACATGGTTATTAGTACCTTTGCCTTTGTGTGTGAGAGAGACAGAGAGAGAGAGAGAGAGAGAGAGAGTGAGAGAGTATGAGACTGTACGAACGAATACAAATACAAAAATCTAAAACAAAAATGGCTTAATAAGTGTCTTTGTTAGAGAGGCAAGAGAGTGAGTGAGTATGATACTGTACGAACGAATACAAACATAAAAAAATGTAAAAAAATGGCATAACAATAATTATATATATTTTGTAAGTATGTGTGTGTGTGAGAGAGAGAGAGAGAGATTGTGTATGTGTGTGTGAGCAATCCTTTTAACACATTCCCATCTCCATTTCTTCTCTGTAATTATTCCCGTTTTCTTTTTAATCTCCATTTCTTGATTGCTATTGCTTAATTTCCTACGCCCCCCTCCCCCCTCTCTCTCTCTCTCTCTCTCTCTCTCTCTCTCTCTCTCTCTCTCTCTCTCTCTCTCTCTCTCTCTCTCTCTCTATCTATCTATCTATCTATCTATCTGTATATAGATACCGGTAGATAGATAGATTACATAAGTATCCATACATGCTCAAACTTAGTCCAATTTATGGTAACCCAATACGAGGTATACAAAATGGCCACCACATAAAGCCTAGTTGATTATATACACTTGCCACACACATACTCACACGCGTGCACACACACACGCGTGCACACACACACACACACACACACACACCCTAGCACATCGATCAGTAGTTACCCCCCCACTTCCTACCCCCACACCCCCTCTTTCTCTCCACCTCTCCCTCCCTCCTTTCTCTCCACCTCTCCCTCCCTCCTTTCTCTCCACCTACCCCTCCACCCCTTTCTCTCCACCTCTCCCTCCACACCCCTATATATCTCCACCTACCCCCTACTTCCTCCATTCTGTCCACCTACCCCTCCTCCCTCCTCTCTCTCCACCTTTCCCTCCATCCTTACTCCTCTTCACCTCTCCTTCCACCCTCCTATCTCTCCACCTCTCCCACCCTCCTATCTCTCCTCCACTCTTCCCACCTTTATTGTTATCCACTCCTTCCAACGCACCCACATCTTTCAATATCCCTACCCCCCTCCACCACTCTCCACCCCCTTCTTTCCACATAACTCCACCCCACCACCCTTCTCTACATCATTAACACCACACTACGTTCATTCCACTTTACCTCCATCCACTTTCCTCTTCCACTTTCATACCACGTTCCTTCCACTTTCCACCACCTCCTCCTCCTTTCCATCCACTTCCCCCTCCCTCTCAAGTTCATTCCTCCACTTTCCACCTCCCCTTCCACTTTCCACCACCTCCTCCTCCTCCACTTTCCATACTCGTCCCCCTTCCCCCACTTTCCCCCTCCCTCTCAAATTCATTCCTCCACTTTCCACCTCCCCCTCCACTTTCCACCACCTCCTCCTCCTCCACTTTCCATACTCGTCCCCCTTCCTCCTCCAGTTCATTCCTCCACTTCCCCCTCCCCCTCCTCCCTCTAATATACCACCTACCCACAACTACCTCTAATATACCACCTACCCACAACTACCTCTAATATACCACCTACCCACAACTACCTCTAATATACCACCTACCCACAACTACCTCTAATATACCACCTACCCACAACTACCTCTAATATACCACCTACCCACAACTACCTCTAATATACCACCTACCCACAACTACCTCTAATATACCACCTACCCACAACTACCTCTAATATACCACCTACCAACAACTACCTCTAATATACCACCTACCCACAACTACCTCTAATATACCACCTACCCAAAACTACCTCTAATATACCACCTACCCACAACTACCTCTAATATACCACCTACCCACTACCTCTAATATACCACCTACCCACAACTACCTCTAATATACCACCTACCCACAACTACCTCTAATATACCACCTACCCACAACTACCTCTAATATACCACCTACCCACAACTACCTCTAATATACCACCTACCCACAACTACCTCTAATATACCACCTACCCACAACTACCTCTAATATACCACCTACCCACAACTACCTCTAATATACCACCTACCCACAACTACCTCTAATATACCACCTACCCACAACTACCTCTAATATACCACCTACCCACAACTACCTCTAATATACCACCTACCCCCAACTACCTCTAATATACCACCTACCCACAACTACCTCTACACTAACACCATTGCATTAAGGGGGGTCATCGTTTGTTTTTATCTTTCTCTCCTTTTCTTTCTTTCTTTGACTTGTATCCATTCGGCCCCATCCAGCCAACTTTTTAAAGACGTTTATCCCCATCCAGGTGTCGATTTCTTCCTGGCGAACGATAGCGAGCCAGCATTGTATGGAGAAATCCGGCTTCGACGGAGAAAAATGTACAAATTTAGCTTGCTGTAAAACAAAAATATATATATGCTGGCTCGGGAAAATATTGACACCTGGATGGGGGTAAACGTCTTAAAACAGTAGGCTGAATGGGGCCGAATGGATACAAGCCAAAGAGAGAGGGAGAGAAAGAGAAAAAAAGCAAGGTGGGCTCCCTTAAATTGCTATCTTCCTCCTCACACCAATATACAGTACATCTACTATCCCCTCCCTCTCTCTCTCCTCCTTCCTCCTCCTTTTCCCTCCTCCTCCTTCTCCCCCCTCTTCCTTCTCCCCCCTCTTCCTCCACCCTCCTCCTCCTCCTCCTTCTTCCCCTCCTCCTTCTCCCCCCTCCTTCCCCTCTCTCCTCCTCCTTCTTCCCCTCCCTCCTCTTTCTTCTTCCCCTCCTCCTCCTCCTCCTTCTTCCCCTCCTCCTCCTCCTCCTTCTTCCCCTCCTCCTCCTCCTTCCCCTCCTCCTCCTCCTCCTCCTCTTCCCTCCTTCTCCTCCCCCTTCCTCGTCTTCCCTCCTCCTCCTCCTCCTTCTTCCCTCCTCCTCCTCCTCCTCCTTCTTCCCTCCTCCTCCTCCTCCTCCCCCCTCCTTCTACCCCTCCTCCTCCTCCTCTCTCCTCCTCCTCCTTCTTCCCCTCCTCCCTCCTCCACCCTCCTCCTTCTCCATCCTCCTCCTTCCTCCACCCTCCTCCTTCCTCCACCCTTCTCCTTCCTCCACCCTCCTTCCTCCACTCTCCTCCTTCCTCCACCCGATACCAGCGCCACCTGTGTACGCATAAACAAACCCTCTTCTTGTATTTTATATATCAAAGTCTAGCCAATACTGTACTTGGTTGAACTTTTTATCTTGGTTATCTATATAAATCGCACACACTACCATTAATTGTCAAGATAGTTTTAATATTGGGTTAGAATAATTGAGTTACTGTAATACTTTTTGATAGCCTATTTATTAATCGCATTTCAGATACTTGTCACCATATTAATAGGCCTCTCACACTCTTGCCAGGGATATTACTAACTCCATTATTATTATTATTGTGTCGACCACTGTATAAACTAATATACAGGCTTTAGCTTAACTGTGTCATACTGCTAACATCATTTTATCTTTATTTTTAGGCATAAAATTGTGTTCTATTGCTAACATATTCTTTTTGTGATTTAAAGGCATTAATTGTACCATATTGCTAACCAATATTTTTTGTTACTGTACTGTATACTGGTGGGGTCACACATTCACGTATATTGCTCCCGTCAGCTCCCGTCTGTTGTAAACGAAGGTATATTGGTAGTTGGCAACCGATTACGTAAAACGTAATGGCATAATACGCAAAACGTAAATGAAATTACGGCCAGTCGGGGGGGTACTCACGCATGGCGCGAGTAGAAACGAGTAGCCCACGTGGGTCGGGAATGTTGTGGGTGCGGCCAAGGCCGCGCGGTTGTTGATTCGAGTTGAATCAGGAACGTGGCTCGCCCTCACGTATGTCAAAAGACGGGAAAACTTACGACCGACCTGGCCACCACGGCCGTCTGACCAGAGCAGCCTCGTCAGACGTAGCAGCTACCCCGTCAGACGAGAGCTGCTCTCGTCCATCGTAGAAAGTTCTCGTCGAACGTGGAAGCATGCGTTCGTTTGGCAACGCCGCCGCACTGCGTGTTGCCGGGAAGACGCGGCAATGTCGTACGGGGGGGTATATAGGGACAGCGGGAGTGACTGCCGTCATACCTCACACCACACCACGACGACCACCACCATCCCTGCTACTCTGCCACCCTGCCTGCCACCCTGCCACCCTGCCTGCCACCCTGCCACCCTGCCACCCTCTGCTGCCACCCTCTGCACGCTGCCCTGTCCTGCCCTGTCACCATGGCTACCAAGGCTACCAAGAGAAGTATGAAGAAGACGTCTTCAATCTCACCACCTGGCCCCACGCCTGCAACCTCGCCTGTCCCCTTGACGCCTGCAACGTCGCCTGTCCCCTCGACCTCTGCAACCTCACCGCCTGTCCCCTCGACCTCTGCAACCTCACCGCCTGTCCCCTCGTCGTCTGGAACCTCGCCGATTAACCCCTCTGACGGTGAAGTGTTAATGAATATACCCGACGATGAGAGGTTGGACGTTGATGAAAGTGAGGAAAACCCCGACGAAGTTGACCAGGAACAGGGACAGGATCAGCCAACACAACCAATAAAACGGCGCCGGAAGAGCACCAACATTATCCTGACGGAGGCGCAGGAGCGTATGTTGGGAGACTGGCTGGAGCAGGATGTGCCTTATCTGTATGATAAGGGTGATAACCGCCACAAAGAGAAGGAGCACATCGACCATGTTTGGGCAGAGAAGGCAGCCAGTCTGGACCCCCCCATCACCGCCTCGGAATTGTTAACCTGGTTCACCTCTCTCCGCTCCAAGTTTGGCAGGCTCACCAAGGACAAGAGTGGTGAGGGGGCCAAGAGGTTGACTGAGAGGGAGAAGTGGATACTGACCATGTTCCAGTTCCTCAAGCCCCACATCGTGCGACAGAAGAAGCCCCGGAATCTGGGTATGCCTCAGGTACGTTTATATTTGCTTGTTTCCCAACACTTTCACTATTAATTCGTCAACAACATCAATACTTTCCTGGCGAGCGATAGCAAGCCAAGAGTTTTTGCGTCCTCAGGACACGATTTATCTTTTTCTGAAATATTTTGCTTATAATGGTGCCTTTATTTTTGTAAAATTATCTTGTTCACTTAATTCTATAATTACTTTACATTTTTGTTAATGAAACACATAATAACACAAAGCAGTTTATTAATTTTATTTAAAGGTTACAAAGATGAATGGTTATGTTGATTGGTATTTAACAGTTCATAAATAATTTACATGTTACTAATTATACATTCATGTCTCAACAGTCTGCTGCCCAAGCTGCCGAACCTTCTCCTGTGTGTGGTCCTCTGCCTGATGACCCCGCCCCAGCAGACGCCGATGAGGAAGACCAAGCAGCCGGCAGTCAGGAGAACACCACCCCAGCCATCTCCATGCTTCCGTGGAGGGCGAAGCAGGGGAAGCCTCCTGGTGCTGTTCCTGCAACCCACGGATCCGGAACCCTGGAGCAAGTGAGTAGAGGAAATATTAGTTTCATAATAGCAACAATAACTTTCAACATATTGGCTTCCCAGAATACCACATAATTTTATTTTTTAACATTCATAATTGGTTCATTATTGACATATGTTATGTTTCGTGTGTTGTGTAACGTGTAAATCTTCTCTTTTTCCATAATGGAAATAATAACTTTGAAGATTTTAGGCTTCCCAGAATACCACATAATTTTATTTGTTAACATTCATAATTGGTTCATTATTGACATATGTTATGTTTCGTGTGTTGTGTAACGTGTAAATCTTCTCTTTTTCCATAATGGAAACAATAACTTTGAAGATTTTAGGCTTCCCAGAATACCACATAATGTTATTTGTTAACATTCATAATTGGTTATTTATTGAAATATGTTATGTTTCGTGTTTAATGTTCTCTTGTTCCTTGTTCCCTTACCAGGTCCTTGCCACTGCGGAGCAGGTGCGGCAGAACCTGGCTGGGGTGGCTGATTTGGTGGAGGACCCCGAACTCCAGTATTGGCGCGCCTCCATGGATGTCATGGCAAAGGACTGTGTGGGGTTGCCGGCAAAGTTTAGAACTCCATTCAAGAGTGAGCTCATGGCAGCCCTCCACAGGTTCAAGACTGCCTTTGAGGAGGGAGTCACCAGTGTTGGTCCGGACCTCATGCTGCATGCCATAAGAAATTATGGCATTCCGGCACCTCAACCTCAACCTCAACCAACCGCTACTGTGATGTACCAGGGCACTCCGACAATCACACTGCCTCAATCAGTGTTGCCAAAGCCTGCTCCTACCTACGTGCTACCTGCACACCAGGTTGCAGCACTGCAATCGTTGATGATGCGGCCGCCCCAGTCGGCAACACCCCCTGCCACATTCCACCCACCTACTGCCTCCACACCAACGCACTTAGACCTCTCGCAGTTGAGCTCCCAGTTTGGGCTTGGGAACACAAGCTTCAACTTAGAAAACTATCTGTCTGCATCCTCACCTGCACCTTCGAACCCAGCTACGCCGGCACCAAATATTGATCCCCAACAGACCCTGGAGACCCCCAAGAAACAACCCAGCCTGGAGACCCCAAAGATGTTATAATTTTATTATATATTTTATAATGAAAGATGTATTAAAAATAAAAAATAAAAATTGTGATGACGTGTGTGTTTATAATTCCAATTTTGTAGCTAAAGTATTTATTAATAAGATGACAAATGAAATATATCCTGAAGGTAATAAAAAAGAAAAGACTAATTGAGAAAAAAAATACTGATAATATGGTTAATAATAAATATGAAAAATCATGGAAAATAAAATAAAATAAACAGTACAAAACAAATGAAACATTGAAACAATTAACAACGTGATTGAAATATAACACTAAAAGATAAAGATAAAGTAAGCAGGGAACTATTAAAGTACTTAAAGGAAAATTGAAAATATACAATACAAAATATATGGAAAAACCTACAAACTTTACAAAACATCAAAAGTAACTTATAAAACTACAATACTTACCAAACTGGCAAAAACTCTATAACAAAACTTTAAGATGAAACTGATATATACAGAAAAATAAAAAATAAACAGGGGAAAACCTCACTCACCTAAATACGGTCATCCTGCCAACCCACAGATCCTTGAGGGGAAGAGAAGTATGTCTTGAGGTAGTCCTGTTGCTCCTTGGCAAGCCTGGTTGCAGTGTTGCGGGCCCCAGGGGGTATGTTTCTTCCTACAGGTGGGTCAGTCCTCCAGAGGGCAGGTATGAGTTCGTGGGTGTCTGGGTCCTCTTGATCTACCTCTGCTCGGGGTGGGTTTCGTCCTCGTAGGATGTTGTGCAGAATGCATGAGGCCAACACAACAACCTCTGCACGCTCAGGTTTCATAGATATTGGAGTGTGCAAAACCCGGAAGCGGTTAGCAAGAATGCCAAAGGCGTTCTCTACCACCCGGCGGCCCCTGCTGAGTCTGTAGTTGTAGATCCGTTCAGGTTTCGAGAGGAATCGTTGGGGGTAGGGCTTCATCATGTAGGGGCGCAGAGGGAATGCATCATCCCTACTAAGAAGTAGTCCGTGGGTGGTCCATTGTGATCGGTAGAGATGACCTCGGGGGGGGGGGCAGTTTGGCAGTCTGTGTTTCAAGCAACTTACACAGAGGGGTGTGTGCAAAGCCACCACCATCAGACTCTGATCCTATGGCCCCAACGTCGACGTAGATGAATTTGTAGTTTGAGTCAACAATTGCCAACAGGACAATGGAAAAAAACTTCTTGTAGTTGAAGTAATATGTGCCACCAAAGGAGGGGTTGCGGATCCGTATGTGTTTGCCATCAATGGCTCCCACACAATGCGGCAGGTTCCATCGTTCCTCAAAGCCGCTGGCAACCTCCTTCCATTCATCAGGCGATTGTGGCGTTTTGAGCTCCTGATCTCCGTAGACAGAGATGATGGCCTGGCATGTGTCTGGAACAATTTGGCTGATGGTGTTGTGGGCAACACGAAAGTTGTATTGCAGGCTCTTATACGAATCAACCGTAGCGAGGAAACGTAGGGTGATGGCCACCCGCAGCCCAGGAGGAATGGGTTTTCGCCAGAACGTAGGTTTCCTCTGAATGATGGGTGTGACACGTTCCACAATCTCATCAAATAGTTGTTTGTCTAACCGGGTGAAGTTCTTGTACAGTAGTGGACATTCTCTGGCCAACTCTTGGATGAGGTTCTCATAATGGCCATGTTCAGGCCTCCGTTGTAGATATGGCCACACCCACACTGTCCTCTTGGTCCTTTCCTTCTTCTTCTCTTGTTCCTCTTGATGGATGGAGTTTGCTATTGCAAGTAGTTTTAAGACATCTATGTAGGCAATGATGCATTGTATGAGCCGCGTGTTATGCCTAATCTCCGGTTTGATTAAGGAGTTCACATATTTGAACTCCTCCAGGATGAATTCCGTGATGTTGTTCATGGTGCAGAGGAATGAGTGGGAATGGGAAAGGTGTGGCCATTCATGCCCTTTTGTACTTCCCAGATAGCAACCCCGACAGACGTGGTTGACAAAGACTGTCTTTGTCTGTGTTTGGTCAGACGGGGTGTGCCTACGATTGGCCGGAACCGGTCCAGGTACGACCTAACAAATCCCAAGACGTGCGGCCTCAGCTACGCCGGTCTTGTGGGGGTGTGGCATGGGCATGGCCTGTGTTCCCGCAAATCGGGCAGCCCAATAGGTCGAACGGGGCTATGCCTACGCACGTCGCAAACACGTACGTAGTTCAATACGCCTCCATTACGTCTGACGTAACACTGGCCCCGTTATGCTACGTCTGTCGGGAAGTGCAATAGACGTGGAAGAACGGGCGTTCAACGGCAGAAACTACTCGCGTCTTTGCGATACGCCGGACGGGAGCTGACGGGAGCAATATACGTGAATGTGTGAACCCACCATACTGCTTTCCAGTTTTCTCACTAGGCTAAATTAACCCTCTCCCACTTTTTTTTCCAGTAAATTTTGTAACAAATTACTAGTCCATTTGCAATTGTCAGGCTTTAATTGTGTCATACTGCTAACATCAAATGTTTTTTTTTTTCAGGCATAAATTGTGTTCTATTGCTAACATATTTTTGTGATTTACAGGCATTAATTGTACCATATTGCTAACAAATATCGGTTATTACTGTACTGTATACTGTTTTCCAGTTTTCTCACTAGGCTACATTAACCCTCTCCCACTTTTTTTTTTTTTTCCCAGTAAATTTTGTAACAAATTTCTAGTCCATTTGTGATTTTCAGGCTTTAACTGTGTCATACTGCTAACATCAATTTTTTTTTATTTCCAGGCATAAATTGTGTTCTATTGCTAACATATTTTTTGTGATTTACAGGCATATTAATTTTATCATATTACTAACAAAATTTTGTGTGATTTTCAGGAATTAATTGTATCACATTGCTAACATAAAATTTTTGTGATTTTGAGGCTTTAATTGTACCATTTTGCTAACATAAATTTGTGTGATTATATCGTCATGGCGCCGCAACGAACCTGCACGAGTTGTTCCGGTAAATTTGGCCCTACCATGTTTGTTGATACTGATGTCCAAATTTGTAGATTTTGCCAGCTCCGAGAGAAGATTGCGGATGAATTGAATGCAGCTCACCGCAAGATCGATGCCCTGACTATGAAGCTTGAATCCCTTCAAGAATTTGCCACACTCAACGTAGGAGTGCCCTCGGCCCAAGAAACCACTACGATGTCAACCGCCATTCCAGTGCATACAGTACCGGCACCGGTACCCACACCAGCAGCTACCTTAGATGTTGCGGAAAATAATAATGACTCTACTCTCACTCCCCCCCAGGACTACTTTCAGTTAGTGAGAAACAATGTGCATCCCAGTACCAGTACCAGGAAGGTCATCCCGACAACATGCCAAAACCGCTTCAAAATTCTTGCTATTGACGAGGAAGAGGAAACGGAAGAAGTTCGGCTTGTGGGCGACTCCATGGTCCGTGGCCAATTAACCGAGTTCTGCGCCAGGGCACCCAGGACCAGAAAGCGATTCTGTATCCCAGGTGGCGGCGTGGACGACATTGTTGCGGCTGTGGAAGAGGTTTCCAGGCTCGCCCCCGCAAGCACCACGTACGTCATCCACGTTGGATCTAACGATGTCCAATGGACGCGGTCAGAGGAACTACTTTGCAAGTAGGTCCTTCAAGGAAAAATCTAATAGAATCTTAATTTCAGGAATTGTTCCCCGGATTGATGTAGAAAACCGATTCTACAACATAGCTACCAGTACAAATCGCCGACTAGCCAAACTCTGCAGGGAGGAGGACATCGGCTTCGTCGACACGTGGGATCATTTTTACTATGATAAATCTTTGTTTTCAGGAGATGGTGTACATCTCAATGAAGTAGGAGCTGCACGTCTTGGTCGTCTGCTGAACGATGCAGTCAAGGATTTCCGTTCAAAAAACGGGGTCAACCGGGATCCAGACAGGGTAGTGTAAGTCAAATACGAACTGAAAATTCAGACAATGCACAATCAGTAACATCCAACTCTAATACTCTTAAGGTGTTTTATGTAAATGCTCGTAGCATACGCAATAAATTTTCAGATCTAGGGGAAATCGTGTTTACAGAACATTATGATATAATCGGCATTACAGAATCTTGGTTAAATACGGAAGACAGAGACTTTTTAGCCGAATATACGCTTCCTGGTTTTACAATGTTTGAGAAAAGTCGGATCAATAGAAATGGAGGAGGAGTTCTGTTTTTTATAAAGGAAAGTCTTAATCCCAAAACCTCAAATTGCGAATATAGACATATCTTACGTACTATTAAATAATAAACGAGAAACTAAAATAACACTAGCTTTATTATACAGACCCCCAGCTCAATCAGTGCAAACTGACAGTGAAATTTATGAACAAATTGCAGAAATACCTAACATACAAGATACTGTAATTCTTGGCGATTTCAACTTGCCCGTGACTAAATGGGGCGATATTCTTACTTCACACTCTGGACACGACCTCTATGCTAACTTGCAAGAGAGTCCACTTTTTCAATTTGTACAATCTCCGACCCGTGGTAAAAATGTGCTTGACCTTGTACTCGCAACAAAAGAAGAATTAATAGAGAATTTGAATGTTGGTGATGAATTCAGTAACAGCGACCATCGTACGATAACTTTCACTTTAAAGTTTACTAGTAACAAATCAAATAGCAGCATTGAGAAAGTCCCTAATTTCAAGGGAGCAAATTTTCATAAACTTAAATCAAAGCTTAAAGAAACTGACTGGAGCTTTCTGACTAACAATAACGACATAAATACATCTTGGGAGTGTTTCACAACCACTTACCTTAACCCTTAAAAAGCGGCCCACCACTTAAGTCGAGTTAAATAAAGCTGGACTATGTGGCGGCGCTCGACATAACTCGAGTGGCAATTTCAGCACGTAATGTGGCTGAGAGAGAGAGACAAGTGGTGGCAGGAGACTAGCGAGCGTATGACTGCTCCAGACCACCGCGGCGAACCTACTGACATAAATCTCAGCTCCCTCCTCCCTCTCTCACTCGCTACATACTCAATTATGTACCGAAAGTACCGAATTACCTGCTTTTTGCACTCGCGTTGCACGGTTATTGCAAGAAAACTATCCATCATACAAGGATCGTTATGGTGTCATTCGAAAGCTCTGTTTATGCCCTTTCAGGGATAGATACTTGTTTTACGTTCTGGGTCTTATTTAGGCATGAAAATGATCACGTAAACAGCCCTATTTTGGCTAAAAACACCCCGCTGGGCGGTACACATAAATAAACCGCATAGGCCGCTCGTAAGGTGTTAAGGCAGTGCAAGACTGCATACCATCGAAAATACGGCGTCCAGGCCATAATAATAAGCCCAAATTAGTGGAATAAAGATATTTCAAACTGCCTGCTTGCTAAAAAATTTGCTAATGATAGATTAAAATCCTCACAAAATGACGAAGAACGGGTGAAATTTGTAGAGCTACGACGCAAAGCCAAAAAGTTAATTAAGCAAAGTAAAAAGACCCTAGAGTTACATATTGCGAATCAAAGTAACACAAACCCGAAAGAATTGTATAGTTATATCAGAAAGAAAAAAGTAGTTACTTCAACTGTTGGACCGTTACTCGATGAAAATGGAGAATACACCAAAGACGAAGTACAAATGAGTAATGCCCTCAATTCCTTCTTTGCATCAGTTTTTACAACAGAAGACCTCAGTGATATCCCTACACCATCGCCGATTCAGATTGATAATTAAGATGTTCTAAGCAATATCACCGTTACAGAGAGAGAAGTATTGAATTGTTTAGATAAACTCAAGGTAAATAAAACGCCCGGACCTGATACAATCTCGCCTAGAGTTCTAAAGGAAGCTAAGGATGAGCTCTCCAAACCACTGACATTGCTATTCAATGAATCCTTGCAGTCTGGGACTATGCCTGATCAGTGGAAGCTAGCCAACGTAACACCGATATTAAAAAAAGGCAGCATATCCCTACCCAGTAACTATCGTCCAATTAGCTTAACCTCAATTGTATGTAAAATGCTAGAAACGGTCATAAGAGACAGACTCGTAAATCACTTAGAGGCAAATAACTTACTTAAAGATACTCAACACGGCTTTCGTAAAAAAACGTTCCTGTTTAACAAACCTCTTAGACTTCTTCCACGATATCCTCAACCTCTACGATGAGAGTAAAGCTGTAGATATTATATACCTTGATTTTCAAAAGGCCTTTGACAAAGTTCCCCACAAACGTTTACTGCTAAAACTAAAAGCGCATGGAATACAAGACGGTGTGTTGAAATGGATAGAAAATTGGCTCAGCGACAGAAAGCAAAGAGTAGTCATAAACAGTAAGGCATCTAAATGGACCAATGTAAGTAGCGGGGTACCACAGGGATCGGTACTAGGACCAATTCTCTTTCTAATTTACATCAATGACATAGATGAGGGTCTCACCTGTACAATCTCAAAATTTGCTGACGATACAAAAATTGCAAATAGCGTACTCTCAAAAGAACAAGTTGACGATATGCAACACAATTTAGATAAATTGTCATGTTGGGCCCTAATTTGGCAAATGAGTTTCAATGCGGATAAATGTAAAGTACTACATATCGGATACCTAAATGAGAAAGCAAACTATTCGATGAATGGCACTCAGCTTCAGAATGTAAACAGAGAAACCGATCTGGGAGTAACAATATCGAGTAACCTAAAACCGAGTCAACAATGTTCAGAAGTTGTTAAGAAGGCAAACAAAATAATTGGCTTTATAGGCAGGTCATTTGAGCATAAATCCAAAGAAGTTATCCTAACCCTTTACAATTCCTTAGTCCGCCCTCTTCTGGAATACTGCGTTCAATCCTGGTGCCCTTATTACCAAAAAGATATAAACAAGCTAGAACGAGTTCAACGTAGAGTTACCAAAATGATACCTAGCCTAAAGAACAAACCATACGAGGAGCGTCTTAGAGAATTAAATCTATTTCCTTTAACCCAGCGCAGATTAAGAGGTGACTTAATTCAAGTGTTCAAAATCATCAAAGGCATCGACAATATGAACTGTAGTAAGTACTTCACTATCGACCAATCTAATTACACGGGGAAACGGTTGCAAAATTATTGGTAAATCTTTTAACTCACACGAATCTAAGAATTTCTTCTTCAATCGAGTTGTCAACTTGTGGAATGGGCTTCCCCGAGACGTTATAGAATGCAGCACCGTTGATTCATTTAAACTCCGCCTAGACAAATATCTCGCATCAAACCCGCGACTGACTGCGTTTGTAAACGAATAACTTTATTTTATCCCCCCCTCAGTTACTAACCCATCTGTCCCCTACTAACTTCCTAATCCTGCCACGGACATTAGTTCCAGGGCAGTAGTTCCCTTTCCAATGTTCCCTTACCCACTCTAAACCACTGTTTGGACACTTGATCCTCAGTGTTTTGGAGGACAAGCAGCCTAGAAGGGTCACTAGATCTGTTGTTACTTGATTTCCTTTGTACTCCTTTGTACCCTCCTTCCTCCAGCCTCCACCCTCCTTCCTCCACCCTCCTCCTTCCTCCACTCTCCTCGTTCCTCCACCCTCCTCCACTACCCGCATTGCAAGTCCACCTTTTGCTAATTAAAAAGCTACGTTTCCATTTATAAGTCCTTTCCTTCCTTCCTTTCTTCCTTCCTTCCTTGCTCCATGCTATACTTTCTTTCCCCTTCCTTCCTTCCTTCCTTCCTTCCATCCTTCCTTCTTTCCTTCCATCCTTCCTTCCTTCCTTCCTTCCTTCCTTGTTCCATGCTATACTTCCT
>CM064492.1:35089670-35139670 GCA_032716605.1 Paralithodes platypus
TGTTATTGATCCAGTGGAGGCTTGTGTTGGTGGTGTTAGTCTTTGTTGTGTGTGTGTGTGTGTGTGTTATTGATCCAGTGGAGGCTTGTGTTGGTGGTGTTAGTCTTTGGTGTGTGTGTGTGTGTGTTATTGATCCAGTGGAGGCTTGTGTTGGTGGTGTTAGTCTTTGTTGTGTGTGTGTGTGTTATTGATCCAGTGGGGGCTTGTGTTGGTGGTGTTAGTCTTTGTTGTGTGTGTATGTGTTATTGATCCAGTGGGGGCTTGTGTTGGTGGTGTTAGTCTTTGTTGTGTGTGTGTGTTATTGATCCAGTGGAGGCTTGTGTTGGTGGTGTTAGTCTTTGTTGTGTGTGTGTGTGTTATTGATCCAGTGGGGGCTTGTGTTGGTGGTGTTAGTCTTTGTTGTATGTGTGTGTGTTATTGATCCAGTGGGGGCTTGTGTTGGTGGTGTTAGTCTTTGTTGTGCGTGTGTGTGTTATTGATCCAGTGGGGGCTTGTGTTGGTGGTGTTAGTCTTTGTTGTGTGTGTATGTGTTATTGATCCAGTGGGGGCTTGTGTTGGTGGTGTTAGTCTTTGTTGTGTGTGTGTGTGTTATTGATCCAGTGGGGGCTTGTGTTGGTGGTGTTAGTCTTTGTTGTGTGTGTGTGTGTTATTGATCCAGTGGGGGCTTGTGTTGGTGGTGTTAGTCTTTGTTGTGTGTGTGTGTTATTGATCCAGTGGGGGCTTGTGTTGGTGGTGTTAGTCTTTGTTGTGTGTGTGTGTGTTATTGATCCAGTGGGGGCTTGTGTTGGTGGTGTGTGTGTGTGTTATTGATCCAGTGGAGGCTTGTGTTGGTGGTGTTAGTCTTTGTTGTGTGTGTGTGTGTTATTGATCCAGTGGGGGCTTGTGTTGGTGGTGTTAGTCTTTGTTGTGTGTGTGTGTTATTGATCCAGTGGGGGCTTGTGTTGGTGGTGTGTGTGTGTGTTATTGATCCAGTGGAGGCTTGTGTTGGTGGTGTTAGTCTTTGTTGTGTGTGTGTGTGTTATTGATCCAGTGGGGGCTTGTGTTGGTGGTGTGTGTGTGTTATTGATCCAGTGGAGGCTTGTGTTGGTGGTGTGTGTGTGTGTTATTGATCCAGTGGAGGCTTGTGTTGGTGGTGTGTGTGTGTGTTATTGATCCAGTGGAGGCTTGTGTTGATGGTGTTAGTCTTTGTTGTGTGTGTGTGTGTTATTGATCCAGTGGGGGCTTGTATTGGTGGTGTGTGTGTGTGTTATTGATCCAGTGGAGGCTTGTGTTGGTGGTGTGTGTGTGTGTTATTGATCCAGTGGAGGCTTGTGTTGGTGGTGTGTGTGTGTGTTATTGATCCAGTGGAGGCTTGTGTTGGTGGTGTGTGTGTGTGTTATTGATCCAGTGGAGGCTTGTGTTGGTGGTGTGTGTGTGTGTGTTATTGATCCAGTGGAGGCTTGTGTTGGTGGTGTGTGTGTGTGTTATTGATCCAGTGGAGGCTTGTGTTGGTGGTGTGTGTGTGTGTTATTGATCCAGTGGAGGCTTGTGTTGGTGGTGTGTGTGTGTGTTATTGATCCAGTGGAGGCTTGTGTTGGTGGTGTTAGTCTTTCTTATCAAATTGCTGTCCACCGTTTACCTATATTAAGGGGAGACGGTCGTTTTTCTGGTCCCCTTTCTCCCTCGTGTTTAGTTCCAATATTGTTTAGAAATTTTGACTTTCGGCCCATTTGTTTGGCGATTTTAAAACCTTTCGTCCCATTTCGTTATACATTTTAAGACCTATCGTGCCATTTAGGTGTCGATTTTTTCCTGGCGAGCGATAGCGAGCCTGTAATTGTAAGAGGAACCGGCCTTCGGCCGGGACATTTTTCTACCGAAACATTTACAAATTTATCTTGAGGGGGGGAGGGGGGGGGGTGTCTAGGGGATGTTTTTCTAAGTTTGAGGGATGTCTAGCGAGGAAACTAAGAATTTATGAATGAATTAATTTATAGGCCAAAAAGGTAGTCAGTATCCCCTTAACCCTTACAGTACCGTGACATCATATTCCGGCAACTATTGAAAGATTATATTTAGCTTAGGAAGGACGTCTACACATGAAAAGAATAATACAGGCTATCTCCATGAATCCTTTTAGCTCGTGTTTAGTTCCATTATTTTTTAGAATTTTAGACTTTCGGCCCATTTGTTTGGCGATTTTAAAACCTTTCCTAAGCTGCACACAATCGTCTAACTATAGCTAGACCAAAGGCAAATTTACTTCGCAGTTTACCTAGGTTGGTGGTAGTGGTTAGGGGTGGTGGTGGCCGTGGTGGTGGTGGTATTGGTGTGTGTGTGTGTGTGTTATTGATTCAGTGTACTTGTGTTAGGTGTTATTATCATACCTTCCTTCCATCTGCGTCACAAATAAACATGATTGATGATTAAGGGGAGGTTTTTTGTTTGTTCCCTAGACCTCCATCAAGCTTAAAATGACACCCCCTAGTTTCAAGATAAATGTGTACATTTTTCGGTAAAAAAATGTCTTGGCCGAAGGCCGGTTCCTCTTAAATTACAGGCTCGCTATCGCTCGCCAGGGACAAAATCGAAACTTAACCGCCCCAGACATAAATAGTTAACTTACTGACGAGGAGGCGGACGACACGGTACTATCCCCACAACTGTCAAAATCTCACTGAGGGACCGTTAGAAGTCGTAGGAACTTGGGGTTGCCACCATTCGACAGATTTTGATCTAACTTACCTAACTTACTGAGCTCAATATGACGCTTGAGCGTCATATAACTTATTAGAGAGATATTAAGATAAGTTCATATGACGCTCTAGCGTCATATGAGTATATTGGCAAAACCGCTATATGACGCTCTAGCGTCATATGAGACGGAGAGTGTTAAGTGGCACGAAAGGTCTTAAAATTGACAGAAATGGGGCAAAAGTTCTTAAAATTGCAAAACTCTTGGGGCGAACGCTTTAAAATCTCAAAAGCAATGGGGCTAAATTCGAGGGAAAAGAGGGTCCAGAAATGCGAACCATGCCCCTTAATATTATACATGGTTTAATATTAAGTGAACTTGTGTAGGGATGTTATTATCATACCTTGCCTCCAACTGCATCACAAGTAAACATGATTACTACACACTCAATATAAGTAGGTCAATTGATAGTCCTGGCCAACTGAAATATGTGTGTGTGTGTGTGTGTATGTACTTACTCTAGTTGTACATACTCTAGTTGTATTGCGGGAGTGAGCATGCTCGTTATTTCCCGCCTCCTATATGTGTAGGTGTTATATGTATCGTTGGAATGGCTGTGGATGTGTGTGTAGTCTGTATTTTTAGCCAATTGGCGACATCGGAAACGAAGGCTTAGGGTGGATCTGTATGGTACCATTCTCACTATAGACGGTACCGTCTCGCCCGAAGGCTTAGGTAGCCATCAGCTTAGGTGAACCATATGATACCCATCTCGCCTTGTACCATTTTTGCCAACCCCAGATGGGACGTCACAACGTCGTCCACTTATTCCAGGTACCTATTTACAGCTAGGTGAACTGAGGCTAACACATGAAAGGAGACAAGCCCAATTTGTCTCCGCCCGGCCGGGGATTGAACCCCCGACCCCTCGTGTGTGAGACGAGAGCTCTACCTACTAGGCTACGGGCTGTGTGTGTTGGTGTGTGTGTGTAGGTGTATATATATGTAAAATACCGCAAAAACGCCAACAATAGGCATCGCCCATACCCCAGAAGAAGGCGAAGATGAATACTCCAAGCCGACGAGTCGCGGCACTGTATCAAGTCACGCCGGAACAAGGACGAAAGAGCTCACCAACAAGTCAACGCCCCAACACACCAGGTCGGAACATCAAGCATAATACCCCCGCGAAGAGGAGGGTATTATTTAGCCAGTCATTCTGAAGCCGGTTGAGCCTCACTTCCTTGCAATTGTATTTTCTTTTAAGTAATGTTATCATAACCCTGTATACCCAAAAATAAACAAACGTTATGATCACCCATGTATTCTTGTGTTATCTGTTCTCCCCAACTCACAATATACTCAGGGGAGAATTGAGAAGTAGTAATTAAGAGAAAACGCGTATCTTCACTACAGAAGAAATCAATGCCAGATGAAACCATTATATGCCTGTATGAAAACTATGGTATGCAATAAGATGTAAACATACACTTCAATAGACCCTGGAACCTTTTTTTCCACACATATATACACATGCCTTTATTTGACATTCTTCAACTAGTTTACTAGTTACACAAACCACACATGCTTCTTTCTATATAAGAATCGCCTGTAAATCTTCGTCCCCAAGTAAAATAACGCGGGAGATCTGCCACTCCCGCGCCCTGAGAGGGGGTCGCTCTGGACGTTTAAATACCTGGTGTACACACAGGCCTACCAACACGAACCGGGAAGGTTAGATACGTACACACCCCTGTAGACACCACCATGCTGAGAGAGATTTACATATTCTTATACGGCTATGCCTAAAATTACTTACAACCAAGATCAGTAGTAAAACCCAGCCACCACCACCACAAGAAGGAGGAAGAAAGAATAACGCTGTCTCGCACGCATGCATCGCAGCCCTCAACTGTCCGGTGCACACGACACGCCTTAAATGCACCGACCTCACCAATCCTTCCCGAGAACCCAAAACTCGGAATTCATTCACTTCACTCACTATTATTGTTTTTCAGAGTTCTATTGAAGTGACACAAACCCCTATGATTTTATAATTTAACCTTGATGAAGTAGCCTACTCTAGGAACATTAATTGACCTTACTCACCACACCACCATTGAGTATTGACCTTCTATTGAAGGAGACCTCACCAACAGTGTAAGAAGGGTTCAAGGACCCCATCTAGGATAACTCCCCATGTCCTTACCATCCTAGAAGTACCACAGGAGTGCACTCAGTAATCCGCAATACCAGTTCAGGATTTCTGAGGAAAGTCAGCAATTGTTGAGGCTTCAAAAAGTATTGGCTTACAAAAACTTAATATTGCTCTCCATTCAGTTGGACTGACCGGCCTGCCGCAAAGTCCAGATACTGTCTGTAAAACCCTAAACTAGGGATCCTTGTTAGACCCGGGCATGCCTAGCTAATGTGGAGATCCTACTTAGGCAGTTACTAGTTAGTTTAGTGAAGAATGTATACAGCCTGCCGATATTTCTTCCAGCCTTATGAGGGCTTCTGCCCAGTAGGCTGTTGACAAATAGTTTTTATTATTATTGCCGATATTTCTTCTTCGACTACAAGTCCCCGTTAACTGAGTTCTGTCCCAGGTACTCTGTCTTCGTCTGGCATGCCAGAGAGACACACCTATACTGAGACAGTAACCCACAAACCCTATACTAGGGATCTCATTAGACCCGGGCCTGCCTAGCTAACGTAGATATCCTACTTAGGCGGTGACTAGCTAGACTAGTGGGAAAAGTGTACGGCCTGCCGAAACTTTCTCCTCAGACTATAAGTTATCAACAGCTGTGGCCTGTCACAATAACTCTGTCTCTGTCTGACCTGCCAGAGGGACATCCAGCTATTGTGATAGGAACAACTTTCCTCCCGAGTTGGGAAAGTAGGATACCGGCCTGCCGCCCCTGCTTGTCCATCTTGTTAAGGAAAGCCCACAACAGCACCATCTCTAAAAGAAGTTGAGTTAGCGGCCTGCCGTCCTCAATATTCTCTAGAGTGGGAAGGTACCAGTGTCCTGATATAAGAACTCTGTTGGTGACTGGCATGCCAGCGTTAACATAGTTCCAATTATCAGGCTCCACTTTACCTCGTAAAAAGTAGAGAGACTCCGGCCTGCCGCCCTCTCTGTGTTTTACGGAGTCCAAGTGAACACTCATACAAAAGTGTCCTTGTCGAGGAACTTTGTCATCGTTCGGCCTACCGACGTGACATAGGCTCCACCGCGAGGTTACATTTTCTATAGTTAAAAATAGAGAGACTACGGCCTGCCACCCTCTCTATTGTTTACTATTTAAAGTGGACACTGCCACTCGGCACAGGTAGTCTCAAGCCTCTGAGACCGCTGTGTTAGAGACAGGGCTTGGCGAGATACCCTCCCGGGCACTCTGCAGAGACAAGTCCTTGGTGCACTGAGTCTGTGGCATCCCATATGACTGTGTAACTTAAAGGTTTAAACACCGCCCCAGGTCCCCCGAACCTCTCATAAAGATCAGGGCAGACAGTAATATCACTACAACTGAAATTACTGCGTTCGTCCGATATCGACCACATAAGACTCGATATTTAAGATCCTAGTCCGAGAGTACCTTAACAGGACTTCATCAACGGTTGATATACTGATCAGAACAGTCGAGTAGTTTCTCCTACCTCTGAAATACTCGCGTTAGTTCGGTATGGTGCCCAACAGTAATTCGCCAGACGGTTACTATATGTTACGGAGCCATACTTAAGATCTCAAGCCCAATCAACCCATCTGTAACTACTTCACACAGCTGGCCCACCTAGACGGCCTATGGGGAAGCAACCAACGAGAACAAATCACCTCCAGAAGTGTTCACCGGAGACATCCAGCGAGAAGTTACCACGCCGGGAGACCAAGAGAAGAAGATAGAGTGACAGCAAGTAGGAAAAGTGTCGAAGGAATGAAATAAACAGAGTTCCCCCAAAAGTGGCTTAAATACATATAAATCCGCACCAGTGTTAATAAGCGGGTCCTAAAGCTACGAGTCGTACCCCCATATAGTACGAGTGATACGGATCAATGATCTGCCACCCATCAGTGAATCAATCTTGAATTAATACCATTTTAACCTATTTTCGAGACGTCAGCGACTCTGCCGAAATTTACCAAAGTGCTAGAAAAATATTTCAGAGTCTACCATTGACTTCCCATTTCTATACGACCCAGCTGCATACCTATTGGGGTACTTGACCTTGAACTTTAAACACCGTGACATTCCTGAAAGAAAGCGACAGTGGTCACTCCACTCATAGAAACACTTCTCCATCATCCACCCCAGTGTATTAGAAACTCTCTCGAAGATTTAGTGAAATTGATCAACAATACATGCTCCCTATCTAGCTCCGCGACTGTGCTAGGAGTCAGTGATAAAATTAAGAGCTATTCACTGGCAGTGATGTGTCCTATGTTCTCAGTTCCAGATTATTTCTCCAATATAGTGCAAGAGAAATAAAGCTGTATTCTTAAACCATATCTTGTGATATACTTATCCTCTGTTTTCCTTTTATTTCATATGTACGTATTTGAACTTGGAAGTCCCAGTGGAGTAGAACTCACCATATCCAATTGTTAATCCTGCATAAAATCAGGGCATAACAATATGTATGAGTGTTTGTAGGTGTGTGTATACAGTATGTGTGTGTGTGTGTGTGTTGGTGTGTGTATATGTGTGTGTGTGTGTGTGTGTGTGTAGGTGTATATATATTTATGAGTGTTTGTAGGTGTGTGTATATGTGTTGGTGTGTGGGTGTGTAGGTGTATATACAGTATATGTATGAGTGTTTGTAGGTGTGTGTATATGTGTGTGCGTATGTGTGTGTGTATGTGTGTTGGTGTAGGTCTATATATATGTATGAGTGTTTGTAGGTGTGTGTATATGTGTGTGTGTGTGTGTTGGTCTATATATATGTATGAGTGTTTGTAGGTGTGTGTATATGTGTGTGTGTGTGTGTGTGTGTGTTGGTGTATATATATGTATGAGTGTTTGTAGGTGTGTGTATATGTGTGTGCGTGTGTTGGTGTGTGTATATGTGTGTTGGTGTGGGTGTGTAGGTGTATATATATTATGTATGAGTGTTTGTAGGTGTGTGTATATGTGTGTGTGTGTGTATATATGTGTTGGTGTGGGTGTGTAGGTGTATATTCCTCCCTCTCCGCCCTCCTCTCTCTTACTTATGCCTAATATCCTAATCTCTTCTAAAGATGTACTTTCTACCCTCTCTGGGCTTAACACTAATAAGGCGTACGGTCCGGACGGTGTTCCTCCTGTTGTTCTCAAAAACTGTGCTTCCGTGCTGACTCCCTGCCTAGGCAAACTCTTTCGTCTCTGTCTATCCTCTAACGTCTTCCCTTCATGCTGGAAGTTTGCTCACATTCAACCTGTCCCAAAGAAGGGTGACCGCTCTCAACCCTCCAACTATCGCCCAATTGCTCTTATCTCTTGTCTTTCTAAAGTTTTTGAAACTATTCTTGCTTCCAAATTTCTTAAGCATTTCTCTTCTCATAATCTGCTCTCAGATCGCCAGTATGGCTTCCTTAAGGGTCGCTCTACTGGTGATCTTCTTTCATATCTTACTAACTCTTGGTCATCCTCCTTTCGGGACTTCGGTGAGACTTTTTCTATTGCACTAGACATATCGAAAGCCTTCGATAGAGTCTGGCATAAATCTTTAATTTCTAAACTACCCTCCTTCGGTTTCTATCCCTCCATCTGTGCCTTTGTCTCTAATTTCCTTTCCGGCCGTTCCATAGCCGCGGTTGTGGACGGCCATTGTTTCACTTCCTCACTCTATAAACTCCGGTGTTCCTCAGGGCTCTGTCCTATCTCCTATTCTCTTTCTAATTTTTATAAATGATCTCCTTAACTGTACCTTAATTCCCATCCATTCATACGCAGACGACTCAACCTTGCACTACTCCATTAGTTTTTCAGAACGCCCCAGCCAGCAATCCCTCAACGACAAACGTAATGAAGCCATAGAACTCTTAAATTCTGATCTAAATACTATTTCCAATTGGGGCAGAGAAAACCTTGTTAACTTTAATGCTTCCAAAACCCAATTTCTCCATCTATCTACCCGTCAGGATCTCCCAGCAGACTATCCCTTATTCTTCAACAATACTAAAATCAACCCTTCATCTTCTCTCAATATTCTTGGTGTCTCTTTTTCTTCTGCTCTCATTTGGAAGGACCATATTACCAGTCTTGCTAAGGCAGCCTCCCAGAAGCTGGGTGTGCTCAACCGCCTTAGGGGGTTCTTTTCCCCTGTACAGCTTCTTGCTCTGTACAGGGGCATAGTGCGCCCTTGTATTGAGTATTGTTCACATGTGTGGGGAGGTTCCTCTCACACTGCTCTCCTAGACAAAGTTGAAAGGAAGGCCTTTCGTATCATTAACTCCCGTCCACTCACCAACTCTCTGCAATCTCTCTCTCTCCGCCGCAATGTTGCATCTCTCTCGCTATTCTATCGCTACTATAATATCAGTGTTCCTCAGAGCTATCCCAGTGCATACCACCTCCTTTACGTAGGGCACGTGGTACCCGTCTTGCAACTCAATCCCACCCCTACTCTGTGCAACTCTCCAACCCAAGAGTGAAACGTTACTCTCAAACTTTCTTCTACTCAACAGCTGAGCTCTGGAACTCTCTCCCAGAATCAGTCTTTCCCTCTTCCTATGACTTAAATTGCTTCAAACTCCGTGTGTCCAGGCATTTTGGCTCGAACGTCCCTTGATTTTGGCCCTGTCACTCTTTCAACTATGGGGGAGGCACTCGCTATAGGCAGTTATGCCTTTTGCCTCCCTCAATCACATAAAAAAAAAAAAAAAAAAAAAAAAAATATATATATATATATATTATGTATAAGTGTTTGTAGGTGTGTGTATATGTGTGTGTGTGTATATATGTGTTGGTGTGGGTGTGTAGGTGTATATATATTATGTATGAGTGTTTGTAGGTGTGTGTGTGTGTATATGTGTGTTGGTGTGGGTGTATATATATATGTATGAGTGTTTGTAGGTGTGTGTATATGTGTGTGTGTGTATATGTGTGTTGGTGTGGGTGTATATATATGTATGAGTGTTTGTAGGTGCGTGTGTGTGTGTTGGTGTATATATATGTATATGTGTGTGTGTGTCGGTTAATGTACTTTATATGTGAGTGTGTGTATGTGTGATATCATCATACTTTCTGTCTCTACATGAGCCACGTCCTTTGTATTATGTTATCAATTATAGCGATAATGATCCTCTTAAGGGAGCCCACCTCGCTTTTTTTCTCTTTCTCTCTCTCTCTCTCTCTTTGGCTTGTATCCATTCGGCCCCATTCAGCCTACTGTTTTAAGATGTTTACCCCCATCCAGGTGTCAATATTTTCCTGGCGAGCGGCAGCGAGCCAGCATATATAAATTTGTACATTTTTCGATAGAAAAATGTCTCCGGTGAAGCCGGATTTCTCCATACAATGCTGGATCGCTATCGCTCGCCAGGAAGAAATCGACACCTGGATGGGGATAAACGTCTTAAAACAGATGGCTGAATGGGGCCGAGTGGATACAAGCCAGGGAAAGAGAGAAAATGAGAGAAAGATAAAAACAAAAACGGTGACCCCCCTTAAATGGTATTTTAACCCCTCGACTCCAATGCAGTCCTTCGCTAAAAGAATTGTGTGTGTGTGCGTGTGTGTGTGTGTTTGTGTGTGTATGTGTGTGAGTGTGTGTGAGTACAAAGGGAGTACAAAGGAAATCAAGCAACAACAGATCTAGTGACCCTTCTAGGCTGATTGTCCTCCAAAACACTGAGGATAAAGTGTCCAAACAGTGGTTTAGAGTGGTAAGGGAACATTGGAAAGGGAACTACTGCCCTGGAACTAATGTCCGTGGCAGGATTAGGAAGTTAGTAGGGGACAGATGGGTTAGTAACTGATGGGAGGATAAGATAAAGTTATTCATTTACAAACGCAGTCAGTCGTGGGTTTGATGCGAGATATTTGTCTAGGCGAAGTTTAAATGAATCAACGGTGCTGCAGTCTATGACATCTCGGGGAAGCCCATTCCATAAGTTGACAACTCGATTGAAGAAGAAATTCTTAGATTCGTGTGAGTTAAAAGATTTACCAATAATTTTGCAACCGTTTCCCCGCGTGTAATTAGATTGGTCGATAGTGAAGTACTTACTACAGTTCATATTGTCGATGCCTTTGATGATTTTGAACACTTGAATTAAGTCGCCTCTTAATCTGTGCTGGGTTAAGGGAAATAGATTTAATTCTCTAAGAAGCTCCTCGTATGGTTTGTTCTTTAGGCTAGGTATCATTTTGGTAACTCTACGTTGAACTCGTTCTAGATTGTCTATATCTTTTTGGTAATAAGGGCACCAGGATTGAACGCAGTATTCCAGAAGAGGGCGGACTAAGGAATTGTAAAGGTTTAGGATAACGTCTTTGGATTTATGCTCAAATGACCTGCCTATAAAGCCAATTATTTTGTTTGCCTTCTTAACAACTTCTGAACATTGTTGGCTCGGTTTTAGGTTACTCGATATTGTTACTCCCAGATCGGTTTCTCTGTTTACATTCTTAAGCTGAGTGCCATTCATCAAATAGTTTGCTTTCTCATTTTGGTATCCGATATGTAGTACTTTACATTTATCCGCATTGAAACTCATTTGCCAAATTTGGGCCCAACATGACAACTTATCTAGATTGTGTTGCATATCGTCAACTTGTTCTTTTGAGAGTACGCTATTTGCAATTTTTGTATCGTCAGCAAATTTTGAGATTGTACAGGTGAGACCCTCATCTATGTCGTTGATGTAAATTAGAAAGAGAATTGGTCCTCGTACCGATCCCTGGGGTACCCCGCTACTTACATTGGTCCATTTAGATGCCTTACCGTTTATGACTACTCTTTGCTTTCTGTCGCTGAGCCAATTTTCTATCCATTTCAACACACCATCTTGTATTCCATGCGCTTTTAGTTTTAGCAGTAAACGTTTGTGGGGAACTTTGTCAAAGGCCTTTTGAAAATCAAGGTATATAATATCTACAGCTTTACTCTCATCGTAGAGGTTGAGGATATCGTGTAAGAAGTCTAAGAGGTTTGTTAAACAGGAACGTTTTTTACGAAAGCCGTGTTGAGTATCTTTAAGTATGTTATTTTCCTCTAAGTGATTTACGAGTCTGTCTCTTATGAGTGTTTCTAACATTTTACATACAACTGAGGTTAAGCAAATAGGACGATAGTTACTGGGTAGGGATTTGCTGCCTTTTTTTAATATCGGTGTTACGTTGGCTAGCTTCCACTGATCAGGCATATTTCCAGACTGCAAGGATTTATTAAATAGCAATGTCAGTGGTTTGGAGAGCTCATGCTTAGCTTCCTTTAGGACTCTAGGTGAGATTTTATCAGGTCCAGGCGTTTTATTTACCTTGAGTTTATCTAAACAATTCAATACTTCTCTCTCTGTAACGGTGATATTGCTTAGAACATCTGAATTATCAATCTGAATCGGCGATGGTGTAGGGATATCACTGAGGTCTTCCGTTGTAAAAACTGATGCAAAGAAGGTATTGAGGGCATGACTCATTTGTACTTCGTCTTTGGTGTATTCTCCATTTTCATCGACTAACCGGTCCAACAGTTGAAGTAACTACTTTTTTCTTTCTGATATAACTATAGAATTCTTTCGGGTTTGTTTTACTTTGATTCGCAACATGTAACTCCAGGGTCTTTTTACTTTGCTTAATTAACTATTTGGCTTTGCGTCGTAGCTCTACAAATTTCACCCGTTCTTCGTCATTTTGTAAGGATTTTAATCTATCATTAGCAAACTTTTTAGCAAGCAGGCAGTTTGAAATATCTTTATTCCACCATTTGGGCTTATTATTAAGGCCTGGACGCTGTATTTTCGATGGTATGCAGTCCTGCACTGATTTTAGGTAAGTGGTTTCGAATAATTCCCAAGATGTATTTATGTCGTTATTGATAATGAAAAAGCTCCAGTCAGTTTCTTTAAACATAGCTCTAAGTTTATGAAAGTTTGCTTTCTTGAAATTAGGGACTTTTTCGATGCTGCTATTTGGTTCGTTACTAGTAAACTTTACAGTGAAAGTTATTGTACGATGGTCGCTGTTACTGAATTCATCACCAACATTCAAATTCTCTATTAATTCTTCTTTTGTTGCAAGTACAAGGTCAAGAACATTATTACCACGGGTCGGCGATCGAACAAATTGATAGAGTGAACTCTCTTGCAAGTTCGCATACAAGTCATGTCCGGAGTGTGAAGTAAGAGTATCGCCCCACTTGGTCACAGGTAAATAAAAGTCGCCAAAAAATACGGTATCTTGTAAGTTACTTACATCTGCAATTTGTTCATAAATTTCTCGGTCAGTTTGCGCTGATTGAGCTGGAGGTCTGTATATTAATGCAAGTATTATTTTTGTACCTTTATTATTCTTTATTAGCACAAAAGATGTGTCGACGTTCACAATTTGAGGTTTTGACAAGAGGGTCGGGTTAAGACTTTCTTTGATATAAAATAAAACGCCACCTCCATTTTTATTTATTCGGCTGTTCTCAAACATTACATAACCGGGAAGTGAATACTCTGCTAAAAAGTCTCTATCTTCTGTATTGAGCCGAGATTCTGTTATACCAATCACATCATAATTTTCAGTAAACACTAGTTCCTCTAAATCTGAACATTTATTGCGTATGCTACGAGCGTTTGCATAGAAAACCTTTAAAGTTGCGGTTTTAGAACTCGCAGAACGTTCTTTAATCAAATTTTTGGTTCTGGTCGGATCTACATTTACATTCATGGCTGTCATCGGTCCTCGGTCGTTATCCCTGGCGGTTTTGAATTTGGGTCACGTTGGTGGAGCCTTATCCAAATTCGCGGTTCTTGACGGTGTGTGTATGCGTGTGAGTGTGTGTGTGTGTGTGTATGTGTGAGTGTGTGTGTGTGTGTGTATGTATGTATACGTGTGAGTGTGTGTGTGTGTGTGTATGCGTGTGAGTGTGTGTGTGTGAGAGAGAGTGTGTGTGTATATAAGTATATTAGTAATCATTATCGTACCTTCCGCCCTTCCCGCGTCACCTTTCCGCATAATGTTGTTGACTTACTATTAGTCTTAAATGGGGGGAGGGCTCGTTTTTCTGTCCCCCCCCCTCCCTTCTCCCTCATGTTTAGCCCCATTAGTTTTGAGATTTTAAGACCTTCGCCCCATTAGTTTGGTGATTTGAAGACCTTTCGTTCCATTTCTTTATCGATATTTAGGTTTCGACTATTTCCTGGCGAGCGATTGCGAGCCTGTAATTTTAAGAAGAATCGGCCTTCGGCCGGGACATTTTTCTACCGAAAAATGTACAGCTTTATCTTGAAAGGGGGTCTAGGGGGTGATTATTAAGTTTGATAGAAGTCTAGCAAGAAAACAAAGAGTGTGTTTATGAGAAAGAGTGAGGAAGAGAGAGTGTGTGTGTGTGTGTGAGAACGTATGCGTGTATAAGTATGTTAGTATACAGTAATCATTATCGTACCTTCCACCCTTCCCGCGTCACCTTTCCACATTATGTTGTTGTTGTTGACTTACTAGTATTATTGAAAGTGGGGAGGGTTCGTTTGTCTGGACACCCTTTTCCCTCATGTTTAGCTTATTAGTTTTTTTGAGATTTTAAGACGTTCGCCCCATTAGTATGTCAATTTTAAGATCTTTCGTCCTATTTCTTTATTGATATCATGACTTTTCGTGCCATTTAGGTGTCGATCTTTTCCTGGCAAGCTATAGCGAGCCTGTAATTTTAAGAGGAATCGGCCTTCGGCCGGCACATTTTTCTACCGAAAAATGTACACATTTATCTTGAAAGGGGTCTGGGGGGAGTGGGGGTTGAGCTTGATGGAGGTCTAGCGAGGAAACTAAGAGTGTGTTTATGAGAGAGAGAGAGAGAGATTGAGAGTGACCTTCCGCCCTCACCGCGTCACCTTTCCACATTATGCTGTTGTTGACTTAATATTATTAGTATTAGAAGGGGGCGTTGAACTACTACATTAGAAGGGGGCGTTGAACTACTACATTAGAAGGGAGCGTTGAACTACTACATTAGAAGGGAGCGTTGAACTACTACATTAGAAGGGGGCGTTGAACTACTACATTAGAAGGGGGCGTTGAACTACTACATTAGAAGGGAGCGTTGAACTACTACATTAGAAGGGGGCGTTGAACTACTACATTAGAAGGGAGCGTTGAACTACTACATTAGAAGGGAGCGTTGAACTACTACATTAGAAGGGGGCGTTGAACTACTACATTAGAAGGGGGCGTTGAACTACTACATTAGAAGGGGGCGTTGAACTACTACATTAGAAGGGAGCGTTGAACTACTACATTAGAAGGGGGCGTTGAACTACTACATTAGAAGGGGGCGTTGAACTACTACATTAGAAGGGGGCGTTGAACTACTACATTAGAAGGGGGCGTTGAACTACTACATTAGAAGGGGGCGTTGAACTACTACATTAGAAGGGGGCGTTGAACTACTACATTAGAAGGGGGTTTGAACTACTACATTAGAAGGGGGCGTTGAACTACTACATTAGAAGGGGGCGTTGAACTACTACATTAGAAGGGGGCGTTGAACTACTACATTAGAAGGGGGCGTTGAACTACTACATTAGAAGGGGGCGTTGAACTACTACATTAGAAGGGAGCGTTGAACTACTACATTAGAAGGGAGCGTTGAACTACTACATTAGAAGGGGCGTTGAACTACTACATAAGAAGGGGGCGTTGAACTACTACATTAGAAGGAGGTGTTGAACTACTACATTAGAAGGGGGCGTTGAACTACTACATTAGAAGGGAGCGTTGAACTACTACATTAGAAGGGAGCGTTGAACTACTACATTAGAAGGGGGCGTTGAACTACTACATTAGAAGGGGGCGTTGAACTACTACATTAGAAGGGGACGTTGAACTACTACATTAGAAGGGAGCGTTGAACTACTACATTAGAAGGGAGCGTTGAACTACTACATTAGAAGGGGGCGTTGAACTACTACATTAGAAGGGGGCGTTGAACTACTACATTAGAAGGGGGCGTTGAACTACTACATTAGAAGGGAGCGTTGAACTACTACATTAGAAGGGAGCGTTGAACTACTACATTAGAAGGGGCGTTGAACTACTACATTAGAAGGCAGCGTTGAACTACTACATTAGAAGGGGCGTTGAACTACTACATTAGAAGGGGGCGTTGAACTACTACATTAGAAGGGGGCGTTGAACTACTACATTAGAAGGGAGCGTTGAACTACTACATTAGAAGGGGGCGTTGAACTACTACATTAGAAGGGGCGTTGAACTACTACATTAGAAGGGGCGTTGAACTACTACATTAGACGGGGCGTTGAACTACTACATTAGAAGGGGGCGTTGAACTACTACATTAGAAGGGAGCGTTGAACTACTACATTAGAAGGGAGCGTTGAACTACTACATTAGAAGGGGGCGTTGAACTACTACATTAGAAGGGGGCGTTGAACTACTACATTAGAAGGGGCGTTGAACTACTACATTAGAAGGGAGCGTTGAACTACTACATTAGAAGGGGGCGTTGAACTACTACATTAGAAGGGGGCGTTGAACTACTACATTAGAAGGGGGCGTTGAACTACTACATTAGAAGGGGGCGTTGAACTACTACATTAGAAGGGGCGTTGAACTACTACATTAGAAGGGCGTTGAACTACTACATTAGAAGGAGGCGTGGAAGTACTACATGAGAAAGTGGCCTTGAACTACTACATTAGAAGGGGGCGTTGAACTACTACATTAGAAGGGAGCGTTGAACTACTACATTAGAAGGGAGCGTTGAACTACTACATTAGAAGGGGGCGTTGAACTACTACATTAGATGGGGACGTTGAACTACTACATTAGAAGGGGGGCCTTGAACTACTACATTAGAAGGGGCGTTGAACTACTACATTAGAAGGGGCGTTGAACTACTACATTAGAAGGGAGCGTTGAACTACTACATTAGAAGGGGGCGTTGAACTACTACATTAGAAGGGAGCGTTGAACTACTACATTAGAAGGGGGCGTTGAACTACTACATTAGAAGGGGGCGTTGAACTACTACATTAGAAGGGGGCGTTGAACTACTACATTAGAAGGGGCGTTGAACTACTACATTAGAAGGGGGCGTTGAACTACTACATTAGAAGGGGGCGTTGAACTACTACATTAGAAGGGAGCGTTGAACTACTACATTAGAAGGGAGCGTTGAACTACTACATTAGAAGGGAGCGTTGAACTACTACATTAGAAGGGGGCGTTGAACTACTACATTAGAAGGGGCGTTGAACTACTACATTAGAAGGGGGCGTTGAACTACTACATTAGAAGGGAGCGTTGAACTACTACATTAGAAGGGGCGTTGAACTACTACATTAGAAGGGGGCGTTGAACTACTACATTAGAAGGGGGCGTTGAACTACTACATTAGAAGGGAGCGTTGAACTACTACATTAGAAGGGGCGTTGAACTACTACATTAGAAGGGGCGTTGAACTACTACATTAGAAGGGAGCGTTGAACTACTACATTAGAAGGGGGTTTGAACTACTACATTAGAAGGGGGCGTTGAACTACTACATTAGAAGGGAGCGTTGAACTACTACATTAGAAGGGGGCGTTGAACTACTACATTAGAAGGGGGCGTTGAACTACTACATTAGAAGGGAGCGTTGAACTACTACATTAGAAGGGAGCGTTGAACTACTACATTAGAAGGGAGCGTTGAACTACTACATTAGAAGGGGGCGTTGAACTACTACATTAGAAGGGGGCGTTGAACTACTACATTAGAAGGGGCGTTGAACTACTACATTAGAAGGGGGCGTTGAACTACTACATTAGAGGGGAGTGTTGAACTACTACATTAGAGGGGGCCGTTGAACTACTACATTAGAAGGGAGCGTTGAACTACTACATTAGAAGGGGGCGTTGAACTACTACATTAGAAGGGAGCGTTGAACTACTACATTAGAAGGGGGTTTGAACTACTACATTAGAAGGGGGCGTTGAACTACTACATTAGAAGGGGCGTTGAACTACTACATTAGAAGGGGGCGTTGAACTACTACATTAGAAGGGGGCGTTGAACTACTACATTAGAAGGGGGCGTTGAACTACTACATTAGAAGGGGCGTTGAACTACTACATTAGAAGGGGCGTTGAACTACTACATTAGAAGGGGGCGTTGAACTACTACATTAGAAGGGAGCGTTGAACTACTACATTAGAAGGGGGCGTTGAACTACTACATTAGAAGGGGGCGTTGAACTACTACATTAGAAGGGGGCGTTGAACTACTACATTAGAAGGGGCGTTGAACTACTACATTAGAAGGGGGTTGAACTACATTAGAAGGGAGCGTTGAACTACTACATTAGAAGGGAGCGTTGAACTACTACATTAGAAGGGGCGTTGAACTACTACATTAGAAGGGGGCGTTGAACTACTACATTAGAAGGGGCGTTGAACAACTACATTAGAAGGGGGCGTTGAACTACTACATTAGAAGGGGGCGTTGAACTACTACATTAGAAGGGGCGTTGAACTACTACATTAGAAGGGAGGGATGAACTACAACATTACAAGGGGGAGATGGACTACTACATTAGAAGGGGCGTTGAACTACTACATTAGAAGGGGGCGTTGAACTACTACATTAGAAGGGGCGTTGAACTACTACATTAGAAGGGGGCGTTGAACTACTACATTAGAAGGGGGCGTTGAACTACTACATTAGAAGGGAGCGTTGAACTACTACATTAGAAGGGGCGTTGAACTACTACATTAGAAGGAGCGTTGAACTACTACATTAGAAGGGAGCGTTGAACTACTACATTAGAAGGGGGCGTTGAACTACTACATTAGAAGGGGGCGTTGAACTACTACATTAGAAGGGAGCGTTGAACTACTACATTAGAAGGGGGTTTGAACTACTACATTAGAAGGGGGCGTTGAACTACTACATTAGAAGGGGCAGTTGAACTACTACATTAGAAGGGAGCGTTGAACTACTACATTAGAAGGGGGCGTTGAACTACTACATTAGAAGGGGGCGTTGAACTACTACATTAGAAGGGGGTGTTGAACTACTACATTAGAAGGGGGCGTTGAACTACTACATTAGAAGGGGGTTGGAACTTCTACATTAGAAGGGGTCGTTGAACTACTACATTAGAAGGGGGCGTTGAACTACTACATTAGAAGGGGCGTTGAACTACTACATTAGAAGGGAGCATTGAACTACTACATTAGAAGGGGCGTTGAACTACTACATTAGAAGGGGGCGTTGAACTACTACATTAGAAGGGGGCGTTGAACTACTACATTAGAAGGGAGCGTTGAACTACTACATTAGAAGGGGGCGTTGAACTACTACATTAGAAGGGAGCGTTGAACTACTACATTAGAAGGGAGCGTTGAACTACTACATTAGAAGGGGGCGTTGAACTACTACATTAGAAGGGAGCGTTGAACTACTACATTAGAAGGGAGCGTTGAACTACTACATTAGAAGGGGGCGTTGAACTACTACATTAGAAGGGGGCGTTGAACTACTACATTAGAAGGGGGCGTTGAACTACTACATTAGAAGGGGGCGTTGAACTACTACATTAGAAGGGGGCGTTGAACTACTACATTAGAAGGGGGCGTTGAACTACTACATTAGAAGGGGGCGTTGAACTACTACATTAGAAGGGGGCGTTGAACTACTACATTAGAAGGGGGCGTTGAACTACTACATTAGAAGGGGGCGTTGAACTACTACATTAGAAGGGGGCGTTGAACTACTACATTAGAAGGGGGCGTTGAACTACTACATTAGAAGGGGCGTTGAACTACTACATTAGAAGGGGGCGTTGAACTACTACATTAGAAGGGAGCGTTGAACTACTACATTAGAAGGGGGCGTTGAACTACTACATTAGAAGGTGCTGTTGAACTACTACATTAGAAGGGAGCGTTGAACTACTACATTAGAAGGGGCGTTGAACTACTACATTAGAAGGGGCGTTGAACTACTACATTAGAAGGGAGCGTTGAACTACTACATTAGAAGGGGGCGTTGAACTACTACATTAGAAGGGGGCGTTGAACTACTACATTAGAAGGGAGCGTTGAACTACTACATTAGAAGGGGGCGTTGAACTACTACATTAGAAGGGAGCGTTGAACTACTACATTAGAAGGGAGCGTTGAACTACTACATTAGAAGGGGGCGTTGAACTACTACATTAGAAGGGGGCGTTGAACTACTACATTAGAAGGGGGCGTTGAACTACTACATTAGAAGGGGGCGTTGAACTACTACATTAGAAGGGGGCGTTGAACTACTACATTAGAAGGGGGCGTTGAACTACTACATTAGAAGGGAGCGTTGAACTACTACATTAGAAGGGGGCGTTGAACTACTACATTAGAAGGGAGCGTTGAACTACTACATTAGAAGGGAGCGTTGAACTACTACATTAGAAGGGGGCGTTGAACTACTACATTAGAAGGGGGCGTTGAACTACTACATTAGAAGGGGCGTTGAACTACTACATTAGAAGGGGGCGTTGAACTACTACATTAGAAGGGGGCGTTGAACTACTACATTAGAAGGGAGCGTTGAACTACTACATTAGAAGGGGGCGTTGAACTACTACATTAGAAGGGGGCGTTGAACTACTACATTAGAAGGGGGCGTTGAACTACTACATTAGAAGGGAGCGTTGAACTACTACATTAGAAGGGGGCGTTGAACTACTACATTAGAAGGGGGCGTTGAACTACTACATTAGAAGGGAGCGTTGAACTACTACATTAGAAGGGGGCGTTGAACTACTACATTAGAAGGGGGCGTTGAACTACTACATTAGAAGGGAGCGTTGAACTACTACATTAGAAGTGTGGCTTGAACTACTACCTTAGAAGGGAGCGTTGAACTACTACATTAGAAGGAGCGTTGAACTACTACATTAGAAGGGAGCGTTGAACTACTACATTAGAAGGGGGCGTTGAACTACTACATTAGAAGGGGGCGTTGAACTACTACATTAGAAGGGAGCGTTGAACTACTACATTAGAAGGGAGCGTTGAACTACTACATTAGAAGGGGGCGTTGAACTACTACATTAGAAGGGGGCGTTGAACTACTACATTAGAAGGGAGCGTTGAACTACTACATTAGAAGGGGGCGTTGAACTACTACATTAGAAGGGAGCGTTGAACTACTACATTAGAAGGGAGCGTTGAACTACTACATTAGAAGGGGGCGTTGAACTACTACATTAGAAGGGGGCGTTGAACTACTACATTAGAAGGGGGCGTTGAACTACTACATTAGAAGGGAGCGTTGAACTACTACATTAGAAGGGGGCGTTGAACTACTACATTAGAAGGGGGCGTTGAACTACTACATTAGAAGGGGGCGTTGAACTACTACATTAGAAGGGAGCGTTGAACTACTACATTAGAAGGGGGCGTTGAACTACTACATTAGAAGGGGGCGTTGAACTACTACATTAGAAGGGAGCGTTGAACTACTACATTAGAAGGGGGCGTTGAACTACTACATTAGAAGGGAGCGTTGAACTACTACATTAGAAGGAGGGACTGAACTACTACATTAGAAGGGGGCGTTGAACTACTACATTAGAAGGGGGCGTTGAACTACTACATTAGAAGGGAGCGTTGAACTACTACATTAGAAGGGGGCGTTGAACTACTACATTAGAAGGGAGCGTTGAACTACTACATTAGAAGGGGGTTTGAACTACTACATTAGAAGGGGGCGTTGAACTACTACATTAGAAGGGGGCGTTGAACTACTACATTAGAAGGGAGCGTTGAACTACTACATTAGAAGGGGGCGTTGAACTACTACATTAGAAGGGGGCGTTGAACTACTACATTAGAAGGGGGCGTTGAACTACTACATTAGAAGGGAGCGTTGAACTACTACATTAGAAGGGGGCGTTGAACTACTACATTAGAAGGGGGCGTTGAACTACTACATTGTTATTTTATATTGTTATGTTTATATTTATTTATTTATTTATTTATTTATTTATTTTTATTTCTTGCTGTAACTTAAAAGATAACTTGGAGACAATTAGTCTCCTCTCAACCCCTTGAAGCTCTGACGCGTTACAGAAGCTTATTTTTGGCTATATTAGGCGATTTTATGCAGCTTAGGAAAGATCTGTGGGTATTAAAAGGGTAAAGGCTATCTCAATCAACCCACTGACTTCCATATACCCTTCCTAATCTGAATAAAATCGTCTAATAATTACCAGAAAGCATAAATGGAATGCGTTTTGTATCTTGAAAGGGTTAAGGGGACACTGAATTCTCGATTGGACTCCCCTTTAACCGATTTATTTGTATATTTATTTATTTTGTATGTATAAATATGAGACATAAGGCAAGCTACCTGTAACAAGTGTCTACCCCAAAGTTGAAAGAGTGCCAGAAATGCAGATTGTGTTGTAATGGAAAGAAGTGTGGTGTGTTTGTTTAGTGTACTGAAATGAATAGGAGGAGGTGTTTGTGAGAGTTACCTGGATTACTTAATGTAGGTGAGACAAACATAAACAGTGAGGGAAGCCATACAAATTTAGAAGGAGTTTCAGCAACTCCTTATTATATTAATTTGGTTGTGCCAAGAAACCACCAAACTATCTATTGGGGGATGCCTTAACTCCCCTTTATGAGGGTGGCCATACACAAAACGCCCCCAAGTGGACCTGTCCCCCGTAATAAGGACAACCCTTGCCAGTTTATTTAAGGACTTACAGGATGGACCTCTCAACTTAGGGTCCGTCCGACTCCGAGGCTCTCTATGTATCTTTTGAGCACAATTTGTCAACAGGGCTAAGTGACTATACCCTGTTCCAAATAGGTAGGCCAGTAATCGTGAACCCTAACCTCTGTAACTCAAAAAGGGCTAGAGCAAATGGGCTGTAAATTTTCACACCTATTCCCTGGCTGACCCTTTCGAAATGGTAGTAATATTAGCTCGATTACTCTATTCGTGTGTGAGTTATGGAGGTTAATTATCAAGAGTTGTGGCCTACTTGTTTGGGACAGGGTTTAGTTCATTCACCAACCTACTTCACCCTTAGTAATGACCTTTGTTACGTCATGGCCTCAAATGGCTAAGGTCAAAGGCAGCATAGGTCAGTCGAGGGTGGAGGTTGCTTCAGGTTAAGAGGGGATGAGCATATGTATTTCCTCATTTATTATACTTTTATCATTATTTTAGTTTCCTCTCTAAACTTTAATCAAACTTTAAACAAAAAAAAAAACATCCATTAGATTCCCCCTCTAGATAAATGTCTACATTTTTTCGGTAGAAAAATGGTCCGGCCAAAGGCCAGTTCTTCAAAAAATACAGGCTCACTATCGTACGCTAGGAAATAAATCGACACCTAAATAGCACGAAAGGTCTTAATTGTTGACAAAGAAATGGGGCGAAAGGTCTTAAAATCGACAAACTTAAAATCTTAAAACTAATGCGGCTAAACATGAAGGAGAAGGGGATCTAGAAAGACGACCCATCTCCCTTTAAGGTCAAAGGCAGCAGAGGCCAATCGCATGTGAAGGTCGTATCAGGTTAAGGTGACAAAACAACACGACGCATAATGGTGTAGTAATGTTAGCGGGTTTATGGTTTGTTTGGTTCGTTGTAATAGAGGGACTGCGGTACTGGGAATTCATACACACACACACACACACACACACACACACACACACACACACACACAGACACAGACAGACACACACACACACACATACAAAGACACACACAGATACAGACTCAATCACACACACACACACACATGCACACTGAGTTAGTGGCTGTGAAGGTTCGTGCGTATATATATGCATGTGTGTGTAAGCATACGTGTGTATGTATGTACTGTGCATGTGCATGTGTGTGGTCAAGCTTAATGTGCAATATATACCTGATAACTATAGCGGATATCAAACTTCTATATGCATTCGGCATTAAGACCGCCCGTGTAAATTCATCATAAAGGAAGATGGGTCGTTTTTCTAGATCCCCTTCTCCCTCATGTTTAGACCAATTAGTTTTCAGATTTTAATATGTTTGACCCATTAGTTTGTCGATTTTAAGACCTTTCGCCTTATTTCTTTGTCAATATTAACCCATCCAATCCCAGCGACGGATACTGGCCGTCAGTAGATAAGTCACTCCCCAGTCCCAGTGACGGCTAGGAGCCGTCAGTAATGTACTTTCCTTGTAACTGCCTGTACGAGGTTGTACCTGGTACCACGACCGTTTGAGTACTGCTCTTGATATGGCAACACTTCTCAGCTTATATAAGACCCACTGAAGGGTGGGAGAGCCAGTCTTGCTTCATCTCTTGAGGTGGAAAGTTGTTATATCTTGCCATTTTGACCACAGTGCTTGGGACTGCAGGGGACTTTTATTACTGTATCCTAAGGTAGAGTTCGGGTTAAGACCTTTCATGCTATTTAGGTGTCGATTATTTTCCTGGCGAATGATAGTGAGTCTGCAATTTTGGAAGAAAAATGTACAAATAAATCTAGAAGGGGGATCTAATGGATGTTTTTTTTGTTAAGTTTAATGGAAGTCTAGAGAGGAAACTAGAAAAATAATACAAAGATACATACTGTATATGAGCAAAAAAATAAGCATCTCTCCTTAAGGCCCATTCTCTATACCGGGAAGGCTATTAACATAAGCCTTTTTACTTGTACGGACGAGAATAGAAGAGCAAGCTAATGCATAGTAAAATATGTATGTACTCAGACACTTACCCCAGAGCTTGGGGTGGCTGACTGGAGATAGAGCCCGAACAGAAACAACAAAACATTAAAAAAAAAATATATATATATATATAATAAATTATATATATATATATATATATATATATATATATATGTATAATTATATATATATATATATATATATATATATTACAAAAAAAAAAAAAAACACACACACAGCTAGGTCTTCCTGGAGAAGACCCAGAGACCAAGGATTACTAGGGGCCTCCAATGGTCCCAGACCTCCTGGAGAGGTTCCGGTCTCAGCAGGCAGACACGCAGCGGAACCACACCGCAATTTAATAGTTTCATCGTTATACCTCCAACAAGCTTAATAAAACCCACCCACTAGACCCCCCTTCAAGATAAATGTATACATTTTACGATATAATTTTGTTTTTTTAAGTGTTATGTGTGTGTGTGTGTGTGTCTGTGTGTGTGTGTGTTTATATAATAATTTTGATGCTGCGGTCAATAAACTATATATCTATCTTATCTGTCAATATGTGTGGGAGAGAGAGAGAATGAGTTTATGTGTGTGAGTGTGCAGTCACCGTCACCGTAATTTGTGTGTGTGTGGCAGAGAGAGAGAGTGAGAATGAGTGTGTGTGTGTGTATTTAATCTTGCATCACCTCTCTTCAGTACATATAATGTCTGTTAATGAGCTACACAGGATTATAACCAATTGAATTAAACCATTGATAAAACCATGACCATTCCAATATATATTCCAATTATACCTATTTATAGATACATACCAGTATTTTCTATAAAATAATGTAAGTGCAGTATATATGAGTATAGATAAATATCTTCAGAACACATACATAAAGATACATAGAAAATACATACAAGAAATCAAAATACATAAAAACAATAGTAAATCATTTTCTTACCCTAACAAACAAATTATTAAAACAATTACATAACAATTATCCTCTAATTCAAACACCTACGTAATTAGCTAACTGCATGACAATTTGTTAATCACGTAATCAAGTTTTTATGCATGCAAATAGTTACACACGTACTTTATACATATATGTATTATTGTAGATTATATTACGAACACAGTTAACTTCACAAATAAATATACTATAAATAAATACAGTATATATATATATATATATATATATATATATATATATATATATATATATATATATATATATATATATATATATATATATATAAAGAGAGAGAGAGAGATATCATATATTATGAACATAATGTTTTTGCTTATTACACTGGTATACATTCTCTCTCTCTCTCTCTCTCTCTCTCTCTCTCTCTCTCTCTCTCTCTCTCTCTCTCTCTCTCTCTCTCTCTCTCTCTCTGCCTGTCACTAGTGGAGTTCCACAGGGTTCAGTCCTTGGACCGGTCCTGTTTCTCATTTACATTAACGATATTGATGTAGGGGTAAACAACACCATTTTCAAATTCGCCGACGATACAAAAATAGGAAATACAGTCCTGAACGAAGATGATAGAAATGCGTTGCAATCTGATTTAAACAAGATATCAGAGTGCTCGAAAAAATGGCAGATGCCCTTCAATGTCGATAAATGTCAGGTGCTGCAGGTTGGTAGCAGAAATATGAAATACAAATACGAAATGAATGGCAAACAAATAAAAACCGCAACGGTAGTAAAAGACCTAGGGGTACTAATATCTGAAAACCTAAAAACTTCCGAGCAATGTATAGCAGCTGCAAATAAGGCAAACATAGCATTGGGCTTTATTAAACGAAAATTTACATATAAACATGAAAACGTAATAGTGCCACTGTTCAAAAGTATGGTGAGGCCCCACCTTGAATATGGTGTGCAGTTCTGGTCACCTTATCTGATCAAGGACATTGTAAGACTCGAGTCAGTACAGCGTAGAGCGACGAAGATGATACCCTCATTAAGAAATAAACCATATGAAGAAAGACTTAAACGATTGAACCTGTTCTCATTAAAAAAGAGGAGGTTGAGGGGTCAGCTTATTGAGTGCTTTAAGATACTAAAAGGTTTCGACAAAGTCGATGTAAATGCACTATTCACATTAAACAATACTAATCAAACTCGCGGAAATGGAATGAAATTAAAAACCAAAAAGGCAAACCTAGATGTCACAAAGAGTTTCTTCACCTACAGTGTGGCGACAGAGTGGAATAAACTACCAGCGAGAGTGGTGGAGAGCGACACAATAAACGCTTTCAAGGGAAGGCTTGACCTCCATCTGCAGAGGGCTGGGGTGATATGAAAAAACAAAAACAAAACAAAATGTATGTATGTGTATGTGTGTGCACTGTACAGTATGTATATATATACTGTATATATATGTATGTATGTGTGTATGTATGTATGTGTATGTGTGTGTGTGTGTGTGTGTATGTGTGTATATGTATGTACCGGTGTATGTATATATATATATATATATATATATATATATATATATATATATATATATATATATATATATATATATATACTGTATGTATATATACATATATAGTTTGTAAGGCCAGACTGCCTAGTAAGGACCTTGAGGTCTGTGTGGTCTGTGTATCTATGTAGCTCTATGTAGCTCTCTCTCTCTCTCTCTCTCTCTCTCTCTCTCTCTCTCTCTCTCTCTCTCTCTCTCTCTCTCTCTCTCTCTCTCTCTCTCTCTCTCTCTCTCCACTGTAAACAAAAACAAAAGCATACATTGTTTCAAGCTCTGGTCACTTTGAAAGCATTACCTAAATCCTATTCTCAGAGCGGATTTGTCCCAGCCATTTTTAGGGGGAGATTAAGCTGTTCTTTTTTACAGTACTGAGAGAGAGAGAGAGAGAGAGAGAGAGAGAGAGAGAGAGAGAGAGAGAGAGAGAGAAAGAGAGAGAGAGAGAGAGAGAGAGAGAGATTTGATTTTGCCCCGAGGGGCGAGTTTATTGAGCAGCTCCCCCCATCCTGTGAGGGGACAACCACTAGTAAGGCGATACATACTGCTCAAAGAGCCATTATTCCACTGAAACAACAGCATCGTCGTCTGGTTACATTCATATTTGTGTTTATAAATCAGGTTGGCATTATTCAGATGAGTTATTATAGTTTCCTCATTTAATTGTCACATGGTCTGTATATACGTATCTCATTTAAAAAAAAAAAAAAAAAGCAAGCAAGCTTGTAGTGACTGAATTATTAATTGACAGGTTGTAAATAATAGCACTACAGAACTAGTGCAATCGTATGAGGAGACTATTCATATTTTCATTACATCAATGGTTATTGAGATCATAGTTAGCTGAATACAATTATTACAAAAATAGGCAATGGTATAAATCAACATAATACATAATTTAATACAGGCGGACATAATCATGATCCGGTTCGTTGTGCACTGGGAGCTAAGGTGTCTTGAGATCGCCTCGTACCTATACACAACGAACGTATTATAGTCTGCATGGTTGGTATCTAATTGAATATACTTAGTGGGTATTTCAAGAATGTCAGGGGGTAAGGAAATGTGATTTGTATATTAGAAGACTGTGATTAACGAGACGTGTAACATGTGGAGGGAGGTGGTAGAAAGAGAGGGATCTCGTTGGGGGTGGAAGTTTCGCTCCCAGGAATTTTTGTTCCTGTGGTATTTCAATAATAATAATAAAATAATAATAATAATAAGGGGACAACCACTGGTAAGGCAATACATACTGCTCAAAGAACCATTATTCTACTGTAATAACAGTATCGTCGTCTGGTGTTATTATAGTTTCCTCATTTGATTGCCACATGTGCTGTACAGTATATACGTGCTCATGAAAAAAAATAAAAACAAATATTATTAATTGACAGGTAAATAATAGCACTACAAAACTAGTGCAATCATATGAGGAGACCATTCATGTTTTCTTACATCAATGGTTATTGAGATCATAGTTAGCTGAATACAAATATTACATACATGATGTGACTAATATTTCGAACTACATAAATTATTATGCAATAATAGTACGACAAATATATTACAATCATATGAGGGACACTTCACATTCTTCATTACATCAACGGTTATTGAGGTCATAGTTAGCTGAATACAAGAGTCACATACATAATGTGACTAATATTACCAACTACCGAAGTTATAATGGAATTATAGTAATACAAATATTTTACAAACATGAGTGACATGGTTCAAATTCTTATTACAATAATGGTTATTGAGGGGATAGTTAGCGCAATATGACCAGTGGAGAAGTTTACATGCCGATAGTAATATAATATTTAGTAGGGTGTGTGGTTATGGGAGAGAGGGAGGGGGGTTGTAGGAGGTAGAGGAATGGGTGGGAGAGGAGGAGTAGGGGGGAGGAGGAGGTAAGGTACTCCAGGGAGGAGGAAAGTGTGAGAGGGGAGGTGTGTGTGTGTGTGTATGTGTTGGGGAGGGTGGGACATACTACATATAAATAAGTTGTTTAAGGCCAGCCATAGTACTGAAGATAAATATGGCAGTTAAAAAAACAAAAAAAAACAAAAAAAGGAAAGTTTGTATTTGAACGCAAGTCTACAGATATCAGCAGTATCGCTTCATCGTACCTGACACAACATATCAATAAGTAAGGAAGGAAACTGTATGCATGCAAAGATCAAGATTCAATTATGTTTAGTAGCAAAACAATATTCAGAAGGAAGATACTAGTAGTCCTCCGGGAGGGATATGCCGCATATCCGAAGGTACTTAATTGTAGATCAAACCATTAGCCGAGAATATTGAGGACAATTATGTTGCTTACATATGCAAGGGTCATATATATTGGCTTGCAAAAGGATATGAATTGGCACTTAACAGATTATTTAAATAAATGCTGTGTTAGAGGCTCAGAGGGATATGTATATACTGTACATTGTCAATCTATTAAATGAGAATAGCAGTGATAAGTAAAGAAATACTGACTGGTATTATAAGTGTGACATGATCAATGAAAATATGAAATCGTGTAGAGGGCGTTACAAAGTGTTTAAGTGTGACCTTGTAAGAAAGAAGAGATGTGTGGAGGGCAAGGGGTGGATACTTATAAGGTTCATGTTTCATGTTTACAGTACATATTATTGTGGAGGGGCAAAGTTCTTGTGTTTTTTTTTAGTATGTTATTGATTACGTTATTCTTTAGCATGTATATTGCTTGATCCTCAATTGTGGTTAACTGATTATTCCTGTATTCCCTAATCATTGGGCATTCCAAGATATAGTGCTCGAGAGAGTGTTTGTTGGGAGCTCTGCAAACCCTACATTGCCTGTGCTCTTCTTCTACCTGCCAATTCAGCTGCCATGGATAACAATAGCCAAGCCTTATTCTTGCATGTACTGAGTCTACCCACCTACTCGTTGTACGTTTTCCATAGGTGTATTTGGTCGTAAATGCTACTTTATTGTAGTAGTTTATAGATCGGCTGGTATTATGATGTCTAGCTCTGTCTTCATCCACTCTTTCTTCTTGTGTCTTTTTAATTATAATTCTCATTTGTTTCAATGACAGTTCAAGAATATGATCAGGTTCTTCTTTCTCTGAGGCCTCCTTGGCAAGCTTATCTGCCCTTTCATTGCCGGGGATGCCTACATGTGAAGGAATCCAGGCAAATTTGACCCCTAGCCCCTTCTCCCTTACACATTTTATCCCCCGTCTGATATCTCGTACAAGGAAAGGATAGGTGGGTTGGGGGCTAGAGATAGCTTCCAAGGCCGCCCTGCTGTCAGATAGGATAAGAATATTCTTTCCCCTTCGAAAGATACTCCCAAGTCCCATCGCTATAGGCCCAGTCCTGTAGCCTGGATATTTCATCGTCTTCCTGAGCAAAGTTGCCACCACTCATAATAGTGATGGCAGCTCCTGCCCTCCCAGTTACGGTGTTAAGTGAGCCGTCACAGTATACCTGATCAGTGTTCTCATCTGTCATATCTTCTATTAGTGACATAAAGTTCGTCTTCAGAGCGTAGGACGGGATCTCAGACTTTTTTGTGTCGAGTTGAGTCACTATAATCTCAATAGTGGCCTCTTCCCAGGGCGGAAGGGGGACACTCAATTGCCGGTCATCTGGATGGTAGTCTGTAAGCTGGGTGGGCGGGGTGGGGTCAGTCAGTTGCCAGTCACCGATATAGTAGTCTGTAAGCTGGTAGTCAAGAATGTCAGCAGCAGTTACATGTGGCCAGTCCCTGCCTTTTAAGTCATCTATTCTAAGTAGCTCCATTAGTGCAGTCTTAGGTCGTGTTTCTCTGTCGTCTCTCAGTGTTCGTATGCCTATTATCATATTTGTTTCTTTTATTCTATCAGTGATGGACGATAGATTTAACTCGTATCTAAGATTTTTTACCTTGACATTTCTCGGACATCCAAAAATAAGTCTCATGGCCTCATTTTGCAGTTTGTCAAGTTTTTCGATCTGATTAGCAGGTAGACAGGAGAGAGCAGGTGCATGGTAGTCAATTACTGATCTAATATAGGCAATGTACATGGTCCTGAGGATAGTGATGGAGGCACCCAAGCCTTTCCATGACATTACTTTAAGGGGCCTTAGTCGTCTTTTATAGGTGGTCATTACATGATCAAATTCAGCATTATTACCCTGTAGTCCCCCAACATACACTCCCAGATATTTATAATAGTCTACCCTCTCCAGTACATTACCATGGAGATGTAGAGGCTTGTTACGATTCCAACCTTTTGTTATGGCTTTTGTTTTGTTTGTTGATATTACCAGGCCTAATTGGTCACAAGCTTCTCCTACCAAGTCTAGGGCACGTTGCATGTCCCTGTGACTATCGGCCTGGATCAAAATATCATCAGCATAGCTTTCACAGATCACTCCTCTGGGAAATTTGAGTCTAACAATAATCTGCATTAATATGTTGAATAGTATTGGACTTAATACTCCCCCCTGTGGTGTACCCAGCTCAAGCTTACGTACTTCAGACTTTTTACCTTGAAAGACGACATATGCACTTCTATTGCTGAGGTATTCCTTGATCCAGCCCAATAGTTTACCTTTTATACCCATTTTTCGCCAACTCGCAAAGTATTACATCCCTGTTTGCTACATCAAATGCACCCTTTAAATCTAAAAATACAGTAAAGTTACACCTATGGTTAGAGAGATATGATGTGATACAGGACATTGTACTTCTGCCTTTGATGTAGCCATTCAAATGCGGGCTCAATTGTGACTCTATTTTGTGCAGTAGCCTATTAAGGACAATCCTTTCAATTGTCTTGCAATAACAAGAAAGAAGTGATATAGGTCTCATGGCTGTAACAGAACCAGCCTTGGGTACAGGAATTATGACAGCTCTTTTCCAGTCAGGAGGGATGACACTGTTGCGATAGCTAAGGTTAAAGAAATCCAGCAATGGATTACCTGCAACCTCTGTCATTGCACGTAGAATGGGATATGTTATCCCATCCTCCCCTGGGGCACTACTTTTGTTGTTGGATAGGGCTCTTTGGAGCTCGTAAGTGTTTATATCTTTACACGAGTCATCCTTAATGGCTATTGCTTCGTCTACTTGTTGGCGAAAATCCGGCAGGTTGGGTCCTAGCTTATTCCTAACTCTGAGAGGCAGATTACTGTAGGTGGAGGCAGAGGCCCATTCATCCATAAGGGTTTGAGCATATTCCTGAGGGTGGGGATGTGCTGCAGCTTGGTTAGTTTTCCCCCTTGCAATATTTATTTTCCTCCACACAACACTGATGGATGTATCTTTATGTGTGTGATTTAAAAAGTCTAACCAGAATTTCTCCCTTGCTTTAATTTTAGCCTGATGGGCCCTTTGACCACAGATTTGTATATTTTCAAAGTTTTCACCAGTTTTATTACCCTTCCAAATTTGTGTAGCAGTTTTTAACAAATTGGTGGAGAGAGAGAGAGAGAGAGAGGGGGGGGGGGGGAAGAGGGAGAAGGAGGGGGGTTGAATATTATGTTTGTGAGTCAAGTGGAGTGTTTTTGTGTGTGAGTGTGTGTATGTGTGTGTGTGTTTGTGTGTATATGTATGTGAGTGGGTGTGTGTGTATGTATTTGTGGGTGTTTGTATGTGTGTATGTGAGTGAGTGAGTGTGTGTGTGTATGTATGTGAGTGAGTGAGTGTGTGTGTATATGAGTGAGTGAGTGAGTGTGTGTGTGTGTGTATATATATATATATATATAGTTCTTTTTCTCTCCATTTAACCATTACTATCGCCCCAAGGAAGGTGAACGACAACAACAATACTCCTCCTCCTCCTCCTCCTCTTGGCCGGGGTCCAAACTACAGTAGGTGAGGCAGAGTGACCCCGTTCTATGGTCCCCCTTCTTCCTCATGTTTAGCCCTCATTTGTTTTCAAGTTGTATGACGTTTGCCTTATTAGTTTGGCATTTTTAAGACCTTTCGACCTGTTTCTGTGTCAATATGAAGACTTTTCGTGTCATTTAGGTGTCGATTTTTTCCTGGCGAGCGATAGCGAGCCTATTATTTAAGAGAAACCGGCCTTCGGCTGGGACATTTTTCTATCGAAAAATGTACAAATGTATCTTGAAGGAGGGTTTTAATGGTATTTTTGGTTTTAAGTTTGATGAACGTCTAGGGAGGAATCTAAGAACAATGATGAATATACAGTATATATACAGTATATATATATATATATATATATATATATATATATATATATATATATATATGAGGAAATACATACTCCCATACCCCCTTAACAACGTTGTCCAAACTAGGTGAGGCAGTGTGACCCAGTTTCATGAGGTCTGGGTTCTGGTGGCTGGCCTACTTATAGCTGGTCCTCTTTAAGGGGGGTAGGGTTTATATTTGGAGAGAGTTACACAGATACATAGACCACACAGACCTTGCGGTCCCAACTAGGTGGTCCGGCCTTAATACTACTAGACAGGGACAGTTTATAGTGGAAGAACAGGACAGTAAAGTAGAAGGCTCTCTCCCCACCCTCCGCTCCCTCCTGCTAAAAAGCCGTGCCAGAAAATAGGATGAAGTGTAACCTTATGGGTCAGGAAATACCCACAAGGAAAGTGTTTATATAGTATAAGAAGAAATTGGTTTGAAAAGGAAATTACACATGCCTACTGATTATTTCATATTAATCCAATCTTCATCAGATGATCGTCCAGTCTTTTATTAAACGTATCAATTGAATTACTGTCGACCACCTCCCTTGGTAAACTATTCCACTCTTTAACCACATTGTATGTGAAGAAAATTATGTTGTGTCACATCTAAGGATGACATTTTTCTAATTAATTTAATTCCATTACCTCGGGTTGCAGCATTGTTATTAATCGTGAACAGTTCACTGATATCTACTCTGTCAAATCCTTTAGAAACATTCGATATGTTGAGAGAGAGAGAGAGAGAGAGAGTGTGTGTGTGTGTGAGAGAGAGAATCCCTGTCTCGTCTTAACTTTGGCTACAATATCAAACCAATGCTTGTCCTAGAATTCCCAAAGCCAACCGAACATTAGACTCGGTCTAATATGCCAGTATCGATAAGTTCAGAAAGTTCCAGGCAGTCTTACTTTATTCCATATATATATACCGGTATATATATATATATATATATATATATATATATATATATATATATATATATATATATATATATATATATATTTTCTTTAATACATACGAGGTTGAAAGAAATGGCAATTTCTGCGTTGGAAATTTTATTATTCAAAGTTTCCAGGTCTCTGATGAGTTTTCGCTGGGTGGCAGGAAGTAGATGAAGGAGATGAGCAAAATTCATGGTGGTACAGGGTTACATTAAAGTACATGATGATACAGGATATACGACGCGTTTCACTGGACAACCAGCATTATCAAGTAAGGAAGGAATGATATAAAAGGTAAACAGGAAGGGTATATATAGAGGGTGGAGGATCAGAGGAGGCGGAAAACAGGGGGCAAAAGTCTGCTATTGGTGGAAGGGAAAACTAGGAGAGAAAAAGGGGGTAACCGCTTCACGCATGCGCACTGGATGCGGGATGGTGGTCGATAGGTGGGGTCGAAGCTGATTGGCTGCGTGTCGAGGGGCGTGGCCTAAGTTGTGTGGCGCCTGCAGAAGACGAAGCTGAAGGAGGTAGCGCGGGGGGCTGCGTCAAGGGCACCGGGGGGCGAGGAGGGGTGTTAGGTCCTGTAGGGTAGTGCCTTTTGGCAGAAGGAAGGATCTGAAGGTCCAGAGTTTGGTTGTTGATGTTGGGATGTAAGGCTTGGATATATAAAGCTTCGAGTATAGGTAATCTCCTTGGGTCACTTTCTTTATCGAGTATGGTGGTGTGTTTCTCTAACTCGTTGCGTGTGAGGTGAGGGTGGTTAGGGGTGAGATAGTGGTCTTTGATGGCTCCAGCCTGAAGGTGAAGAGTTAACCGACGTGAAAGACGAGTCTGCGTCATACCAATATAGGAATGAGGTCCACAGTCCTCATAATTACAGGTATGTTGGTAAATGACGTGATCGTCGGTCATCGGGCTCTTTATCTTGGTGGAGGCTGGTTTGTTGCGGAGAACGAGGTTGGAGGTCTTGGGGGATTTGTAATAAATTATTAATTTGATTTTGTTTTCCGGGTTGGTTGGGTGGACATGCTTGGAGATTATTTCTTTTAAGACGGCCTCGTCATTTTTGTGTTCAGAGGACATGTAATTGCGGTAGAAGATCTTAATTTCATTGGGGGGGTCAATGTTGGGAGGGCTTTGGGTGTACCATTTTTCAAGATGGTGGTTGATGGTGCTGGAGATGTCGGAGTTGGAGTATCCGTTATTTACTAAAACTTGGGATAGTCTTTCTAGTTCCTGGTGGGTGTCGGCCCAGGTAGAGCAGTGCGTGAGGGCTCTCCTAACATAGGCGGAGATGGAGGATAGAAGATAACGGCGGGGGCATTCACTATCACCGTTGAGGCATTGTCCTGTGTTAGTTGGTTTAATGTAGACGGTGGTTTTGAACCCATGGTCGTTCAGAGCTACGAGGATGTCGAGGAAGGGGAGTTGTCCATTGTTAGATTTTTCAAAGGTGAAGTTAAGTCCGGAGGAGGTCATGAAGCGACGCTGGAGTTCCTGTAGTTCGTGGAGGTCCTTGATTTGCACGAAGATGTCATCCACGTATCTACAGTAGACGGCGGGTCGTTGGGCACCAAGATAAAGAGCCCGATGACCGACGATCACGTCATTTACCAACATACCTGTAATTATGAGGACTGTGGACCTCATTCCTATATTGGTATGACGCAGACTCGTCTTTCACGTCGGTTAACTCTTCACCTTCAGGCTGGAGCCATCAAAGACCACTATCTCACCCCTAACCACCCTCACCTCACACGCAACGAGTTAGAGAAACACACCACCATACTCGATAAAGAAAGTGACCCAAGGAGATTACCTATACTCGAAGCTTTATATATCCAAGCCTTACATCCCAACATCAACAACCAAACTCTGGACCTTCAGATCCTTCCTTCTGCCAAAAGGCACTACCCTACAGGACCTAACACCCCTCCTCGCCCCCCGGTGCCCTTGACGCAGCCCCCCGCGCTACCTCCTTCAGCTTCGTCTTCTGCAGGCGCCACACAACTTAGGCCACGCCCCTCGACACGCAGCCAATCAGCTTCGACCCCACCTATCGACCACCATCCCGCATCCAGTGCGCATGCGTGAAGCGGTTACCCCCTTTTTCTCTCCTAGTTTTCCCTTCCACCAATAGCAGACTTTTGCCCCCTGTTTTCCGCCTCCTCTGATCCTCCACCCTCTATATATACCCTTCCTGTTTACCTTTTATATAGGGGCAACCCTGCCTAACGCTTGCAACCCTGATAATAGATCAGAAGGTTAAGCAACGTAGGGTCTGGTCAGTAGTTGGATGGGTGACCGCACCTGTTGGGTGATTGCACCCTACCGACATTGACCAGATGTTGCCCTAGGGGTGGGTGAAATTTCCTTGGCTTGCCACCAGGGTTTAAGTAGCCCAGGAGTGTTGAACAAACTCCATTCCCTGTCAGTTCCGTCTCACTCAGACGAAAATGAGTACCGGGATTCATGGTGGCTAAAATGAATTCAGGGGCCTGATTGGTGGCTTCCTACAACCAATCAACACACGAGACTGAGAACTTGGTTAGCCACCAGGATTGCTCAGTGGCCATTGGGCAGGCCTTCTCTCGTGTTCGCCTCGTCCCACCCATACGTTAAACTGGGTACCTGGAGTGTAAAATCGGCCTTGGCGTAGGTCGTATCACTAGGGTAAATTTGATTACTTGCCTCACCTTTACTATATACTTCCATCCATTCCTTTTATATCATTCCTTCCTTACTTGATAATGCTGGTTGTCCAGTGAAACGCGTCGTATATCCTGTATCATCATGTACTTTAATGTAACCCTGTACCACCATGAATTTTGCTCATCTCCTTCATCTACTTCCTGCCACCCAGCGAAAAATCATCAGAGACCTGGAAACTTTGAATAATAAAATTTCCAACGCAGAAATTGCCATTTCTTTCAACCTCGTATGTATTAAAGAAAATTTATTACCTGGCTTTACCAACATATATATATATATATATATATATATATATATATATATATTATACAGTATATATATAATTATATATATACCGGTATATATATATATATATATATATACTGTATATATATATATATATATATATATAATTTATATATATATATATATATATATATCGAAGGTAGTGAGACAAATAATTGATATATGAAAATGGTTATATTATGAGAGAGAGAGAGAGAGAGAGAGAGAGAGCGCGAATCAGAATCAGAATCATAATATTTATTTTTCCATTTTACAATGGTTCTTCACATAAAACATTAAAAAATATTAAAACATAAGTACTGTATACATAGTTACAATAATAAACATCTCTAGTATGTTATTATGGACAGTCTGCAATATCTATACAAAAATACAGTTACATTATTATTAATTTTTTTGTTTATAGATCTATTTCATGTTTCAGAATATAATATTTTAATATACTGTATGCTTAAACGTGTTAGGTTATTTGTGTCTTTTACTGACCTCGGCAACTTATTCCATATTTTAGGTCCTGCTACCAAAAGCGATCGTTCACCATGAAAGATGTTTGTTCTCTGTACATGTAGATGGTTTTGCTGTCTTCTGTTACTATTTATGATTTCATTAACAATAGGAAAGTTTATTAGCCAGCTTGGAATTAGCTTATGCCTTTCTTTATACACCGCAATAGCTGTATCATATATATATTTTTGCTTTATTTTCAGCCACACTAATTCCTTTATTATCTGAGTTACATGGTCGTATTTTTTTCCCCACCCACTGCTACCTATGCAGCAAAATTCTGCATTTTTTGTACATTATTTAATATAGTGCAATTAGTTGAACCCCATATAATTATGCAATAATTTATCAAACTTCAAATTAGCGATTGAATCACAATGGCCCTAGTAACTTTGTCAAAATTACCTTTTATACGATTCACATACATCAACGTTCCCATGACTTTCTTGTTCAGTTCACTTGTGTGTTTGTTGAAAAACATGTTACAATCTATATGTAGACCTAAATTGTTTACATGTGTACAAGGTATAATTTGATGATCATCGAGTTGTCTACATACATTTGAGGGTATTTGGGATAAAAGCTGTCTAGTGCCAAGGAACGTGCATTGAGTTTTATTTGCATTCAACATAAGACCATTTCTCTGGAAATATTGTTTCACTATTTTGAGCGTATTTTCTGTTTTGCTAATTACATTAGTTAGTTCATCCAGAGTGCCTGACTGAAGTATCTGTGTATCATCAGCATACTGAATGAGCAAACCATCTTTAACACAATTTAGTAAATCATTAACAAATATAATAAATAGAATGGGTCCTAGAATAGAGCCTTGGGGCACTCCATATGTTACATGTAAAATAGATGAAACTGTATCATCCAACTGCACAGCCTGTGTCCTATCGGTTAAGTAATTCATAAGCCAGAATGAGTCAATATTTAATTTTTTGCATTTTTCTAACAATATTTGATGGCTCACACTGTCTAAAGCTTTAGACAAATCAAGCAGTGTTAGTAAAGACACTTTTTTGTTATCAATATTAGTATATATTTTATTAGTTAATAAAGTGAGGGCTGTTTCCGCTGATAAATTTGGCCGAAAACCATGTTGACTTATAGAAAGCAGATTGTTGTTTTCCAAGTGTGACATATACTGATTTGTGGCGACTTTCTCTAAAACTTTTGATAATAATTGAGAGGAGCGAAATTGGTCGATAATTACCAACACAGTCTTTGTCTCCATTTTTATATATTGGTTTAATTATAGCATGCTTCCACATTTTCGGGAACTTCCCAGTTACTATCGGTGTTTATTATACAGGTTAAGTAAGATACTGTAACATACAATGCATCTTTTAACCCTTTCACGCATTTATGACGCAGAGGTTGCCAGATTAGCAATAAGAAATAGAGTACTCTCACTCTTATAATTACCTCTCCAAATTAGTTTTCTGCCCACAGCTAACTCAAAGACAACTGCAGAGGTTGAAGTAACTAAACTAAAGGTTTCTAAATACCCCTGATGGTAACAAAGGCTTTAAAGTATCCCCAATTGGCTCAAAATCGCGTCATATATCGGAGAGGGTTAACATCTGAAGAGAAATCCCATCAGAGCCGCAAGTTTTCGTGGCTTTAAGCTGCTTAAATGTTAGAATTATAGTATTTGTGTCAATTGGTTTTAGTCTAAAAAGATTGTTAGCAGTTGTAGAAGTCACATATCGTTGGTCGGTATTCTCATCTGTGTCTAGTGTAATGTTATTTTGTGATTTCTCGTACGATGATTTGCCTACATTAGCAAAGAAATGGTTAAATGTGTCTGCTTTTTCTATCGTGTTCTTAAAGGATTGGGTACTTGAAGATTTCTTATTACTGGGAACTATTTGTTTTATTAATTTCCAAGTTGATGCTGTATCACCTTAACAATTATTAAATTGGTCATGGTAAAATTTACTTTTTGTTCCTGCTATGAGAGACTTGACTCGTTTTTTCTCAGTTTTATACTTCGACTCTAGATCTTTGTTTTGTCTATCGTTTTTTAATGCAGCTTGTAGCTTATTCCTTTCGTTTATTGCGGTTTTAATAGTGTTGTTTATCCAAGGGGCATAGGGCCTTTTTATCTCCTTTGTAGTTATTGGAGCACATTTATCGAGACATTCTATGAATACAGATGTAAATATTTCTACCCGTTTATCTACGTCATCAGTATCCATTATCTTATTTAGTCTATCAGTTGCACCTATAATCAAGTTACAAAAATTATCTTTATTATAATTACTCATTTGTCTAAAAGTCTTAATTACGGGTTGACGTTTGGGTTTTCTAGCATTTACTACCACCATATTTCTTTCGTGATCTCCAATTGAGTGTGATACAATATCTGCATAGTGTACGAGTTAAGGTTATTAGTAGTTATGACGTCTAATAGGGTGCTAAAGTGAGAAGTGATTCGTGTGGGTTTCTGAATAAGCTTAAGGTTTCTGACTAAGAGAGAGAGAGAGATTCCGAAAGTTAGCGCTATTCTGTTTCATATATTCGCACCCCCTTTCAATTATAACTTTTGAGTGCTCCACATTACAACGCTTTGGGATGGAGTCGTGGAGAAGTTTGAGGACTGTTATTCATGACGTGTACTGTCTATCTATCTATCTATTATCTATCTATCTATATACATTTTTGCTTATCTACCAATCTTAGTTTGAAGGAAGTCTGGGAAAGCGTTTTCGTTAGCCTTTATTTGTCTATGTGTATGAAGGATACAAAAGGCAAAGTTGCCTGTAACAAGTGTCGCCCCAAGGTTGAAAGAGTGGTAGAAAGCCAAAATCATGGTACATTAGAGGTAATTAAGGTGTGTGGGAAAGGAGTGTGGCGTGCTTGTTAAGTGTAGTGAAATTAATAGGAGGAGGAGGTGTTTGTGAGAGTTAGCTGGATGACTCTCTGTGTAGGTGAGGCAGAAACTAAAATATAATGCTCGAAAATGACAAAAACAACCAAGTTCCTCAATAACAGTTAAACAAATTATAATAAGCTCACAAAACGTCCGACTAGATAGTGTTAAGGGGAGACAGACCGTTTTTCTGAACCCCTTCCTCCCTACTGTTTATCCCACTAGTTTTGAGATTTTAAGACGTTGGTTCCATTAGTTTGGGAATTTTATGACTTTTCACCCCATTTCTTTGTCAATATTAGGACCTTTCGTGCCATTTAGGTGTCGGTTTTTTCCTGGCGAGCGATAGCGAGCCTATAATTTTAGGAGGAATCGGCCTTTGGCCGGGACATTTTTCTACCGAAAAAGGTACAAATCTATCTTGAAGGGGGGTCTAGGGGATGTTTTTCTAAGCTTGATGGAGGTCTAGGGAGAAAACTAAAACAAATATATGACTACATAAGTTAATAGACCAAACAAACAGCCACTGTCCCTTTAAAGGTTCAAAGCTTCGAACTGCTGTAGCCTTATTTATGCTCGTGACTGTACATTTGCTTTTGTGTGTGTTTTTGTTAACCCCTTAAGAAGAGGTTGGTCGTTTTTGTGGTCCCCCTTCTCCCTCATGTGTAACCCCATTACTTTTAAGTTTTTAAGACGATTGGCCCATTAGTTTGGCGATTTTTAAAACTTTTGTCTAATTTCTTTGTCAATATTAGGACTTTTCGTGTCATTTAGGTGTCGATTTTTTCCTGGCGAGCGAAAGCGAGCCTCAAATTTAAGAGGAATCGGTCTTTGGCCGGGAAATTTTTCTATCGAAAAATGTACAAATTTATCTTGAAGGAGGGTCTTGAGCGGGTGTTTTTTCAAGCTTGATGGAGGTCTAGGGAGACAACTAAAAACAAAATAGTAAAAGGATACATAAATGAGCAAATAAATACGCCATCCCCCCTTAATGATTATGACGCGTGGTGACAGTTCATTCCGGCTATCATTGGACTATTATGACGCGTGGTGACAGTTCATTCCGGCTATCATTGGACTATTATGACGCGTGGTGACAGTTCATTCCGGCTATCATTGGACTATTATGACGCGTGGTGACAGTTCATTCCGGCTATCATTGGACTATTATGACGCGTGGTGACAGTTCATTCCGGCTATCATTGGACTATTATGACGCGTGGTGACAGTTCATTCCGGCTATCATTGGACTATTATGACGCGTGGTGACAGTTCATTCCGGCTATCATTGGACGATTATGACGCGTGGTGACAGTTCATTCCGGCTATCATTGGACTATTATGATGCGTGGTGACAGTTCATTCCGGCTATCATTGGACTATTATGACGCGTGGTGACAGTTCATTCCGGCTATCATTGGACTATTATGACCGTGGTGACAGTTCATTCCGGCTATCATTGGACTATTATGACGCGTGGTGACAGTTCATTCCGGCTATCATTGGACGATTATGACGCGTGGTGACAGTTCATTCCGGCTATCATTGGACTATTATGACGCGTGGTGACAGTTCATTCCGGCTATCATTGGACTATTATGACGCGTGGTGACAGTTCATTCCGGCTATCATTGGACTATTATGAGCGTGGTGATAGTTCATTCCGGCTATCATTGGACTATTATGACGCGTGGTGACAGTTCATTCCGGCTATCATTGGACGATTATGACGCGTGGTGACAGTTCATTCCGGCTATCATTGGACTATTATGACGCGTGGTGACAGTTCATTCCGGCTATCATTGGACTATTATGACGCGTGGTGACAGTTCATTCCGGCTATCATTGGACTATTATGACGCGTGGTGACAGTTCATTCCGGCTATCATTGGACTATTATGACGCGTGGTGACAGTTCATTCCGGCTATCATTGGACGATTATGACGCGTGGTGACAGTTCATTCCGGCTATCATTGGACTATTATGATGCGTGGTGACAGTTCATTCCGGCTATCATTGAACTATTATGACGCGTGGTGACAGTTCATTCCGGCTATCATTGGACTATTATGACGCGTGGTGACAGTTCATTCCGGCTATCATTGGACTATTATGACGCGTGGTGACAGTTCATTCCGGCTATCATTGGACGATTATGACGCGTGGTGACAGTTCATTCCGGCTATCATTGGACTATTATGACGCGTGGTGACAGTTCATTCCGGCTATCATTGGACTATTATGACGCGTGGTGACAGTTCATTCCGGCTATCATTGGACTATTATGACGCGTGGTGACAGTTCATTCCGGCTATCATTGGACTATTATGACGCGTGGTGACAGTTCATTCCGGCTATCATTGGACGATTATGACGCGTGGTGACAGTTCATTCCGGCTATCATTGGACTATTATGACGCGTGGTGACAGTTCATTCCGGCTATCATTGGACTATTATGACGCGTGGTGACAGTTCATTCCGGCTATCATTGGACTATTATGACGTGTGGTGACAGTTCATTCCGGCTATCATTGGACTATTATGACGCGTGGTGACAGTTCATTCCGGCTATCATTGGACTATTATGACGCGTGGTGACAGTTCATTCCGGCTATCATTGGACTATTATGACGCGTGGTGACAGTTAATTCCGGCTATCATTGGACTATTTTATACAGCTGAGGAAGGATCTAGGGCAATTGAAAGGGTAAAGGTTATCTCAATTAACCCTATCTCAATATACCCTTCTTAATCTGAATAAAACCGTCAAATACAAGTCAGAAAACATAAAGTAATTGCGTTCTTGTATCCACGAAGACGCAATGTTTTTCTATGTATCTGGCTATCATTGGAAGATTTCGTTCAGATTAGGAAGGGCATGTAACAGTTTTAGAGGGTTGATTGAGACAGTCTTTACCTTTTTAACTCCCACAGAGCCTTCCTAAGCTGTATGAAATCGTTTAATGATACCCAGCATATACTGTTAAAACGCGTCAGAATCCTCAAAGGGTTAAGGGGAGATGGGTCTTTTTTTCTAGTCCCCCTTCTTCCTCATGTTGAGCCCCATTGGTTTTGAGATTTTATGACGTTCGGCTCTTTAGTTTGACGATTTTAAAACTGTTCTCCCCATTTCTTTGTCAATATTAAAACTTCCCGTGTAATGTAGGTGTCGATTTGTTCCTGGCGAGCGATAGCGAGCCTGTAATTTAATAGGTTCCGGCCTATCGGAAAAATGTACAAATTTATCTTGAAGGAGCTAGGGTCTAGACTCTAGGGCAGTGGTCTTCATTGCGCGGCTCGCGAGCCAGTGGCGGCTCGCAATGACCTAATTGGTGGCTCACAAGAGAGGAGAGAGAGAGAGAGAGAATTCATCAGTAATCAGAGAATAGTTTGACTTTAAAGTATTAGATATAAATTGCATCATAATGCCGTATCAGACGTATCACTTAATATAAATTGCATCATAATGCCGTATCAGACGTATCACTTAATATAAATTGCATCATAATGCCGTATCAGACGTATCACTTAATAAAATTGCTAATGGGAATAGGCCTATATAGTGACTCTGGCAATTCTTTACTTTTCATAATTATTCAACACAAAGAGAAAAGGAGAAACGAGAGAGCACCCATTATACAGGAATAATGAGAGAGAGAGAACGAGAGAGCACCCATTATACAGGAATAATGAGAGAGAGAGAGAGAGAACGAGAGAGCACCCATTATACAGGAATAATGAGAGAGAGAGAGAGAGAGAACGAGAGAGCACCCATTATACAGGAATAATGAGAGAGAGAGAGAGAGAGAACGAGAGAGCACCCATTATACAGGAATAATGAGAGAGAGAGAACGAGAGAGCACCCATTATACAGGAATAATGAGAGAGAGAGAACGAGAGAGCACCCATTATACAGGAATAATGAGAGAGAGAGAGAGAGAGAACGAGAGAGAACGAGCCTTCTGTAGGCCTACAGGAAATGTACGTGTGGGTTACGTACAGTATGTCCAGCGCTCGGCGGCCCATGCTCAGCCAGTCTTGTCCATTCACTAGTTTTATTAACACCACATCAGAAAAGTGGGTTATGGTGCCTCATAAATTAGTGTTATTTTATTCGGTGTATGCATGAAAAGTATGGACCTAAACTCGTATTCTTACAAATTCAAACGATGTATTTTCCACATTTTATTATTTCAGGCAGTGAATTATCTAGATTCCAGGCTATAATCAAAATGGACAAATTTATTATAAAACGTAAGAACACAAAAGCAAATGAACCCCCAGAAATACAACCTTCCACAAGTGACAAATTACAAGTACAGCATGGACAACTTAAAATGAACCCCCAGAAATACAACCTTCCACAAGTGACAAATTACAAGTACAGCATGGACAACTTAAAAGAACTGCTGGCTCATTTCCGGTCATCACAACATTAAATTAAAGTATTTATTTTTTAAATGTATATTAGTAGTCAAGAATTTCAATATAATTTATTTTTACTAAAAAAAAAATAATACAATAATTGTTACTAGTCTTGTTCTATAAATCTGTGGCTATGGAAACCCACAACAAATATGTAAATTAGTTCCTATATATTTGTTTGTTCTGCTTATCCCTGTGGCTTACTTTCCTTATGGCTTATGCGGCTCTCACGCTGAATATGTCCTGAGCTTTTGGCTCTCGTGAACAAATTAGTGAATAACACTGCTCTAGGGGGTGTTTTTTAAGCTTGATGGAGGTCTAGGGAGAAAACTAAACAAATTATGAAAATGTGTATGAATGAGGAAATAAATACGCTCATCCCCCCTTAAGTTTGATTACATGTATTATTAATGAACTGTTTTTCTTTACAGGTAAGAATGAACAGCGAGGGAAGCTAATAAGGAAAATGGTCCGTATGTGAGTAATCTATTATCTATTTGTTGTTATTATTATTATTATTATTATTATTATTATTATTATTATTAGTTTTAAATTATTATCATTATAATTTATTATTTATTATTGTTATTATTATTATTATAATAATTATTATTTATTTATTTAGTTACTTCTTTGGTTATTTTGTATCGCTCACAACTCGCTTCCCACACACCAATAATTGCCCCCCCCCCCCCTCCCCCCACACACACACAATGACCTAGCCCTCACTGATCTATAATAGGGCGCGCTGACCCCCATTAATATTGTGCGTTACGTAGACGCCACATGCTCGCTCTCTCTCCCTCTCTCTCTCTCTCTCTCTCTCTCTCTCTCTCTCTCTCTCTCTCTCTCTCTCTCTCTCTCTCTCAGTAATTGACAGTTATTACACAATGACCCAGGGACTTTCTATAATAGGGCGCTCTGACCCCTGCTATTATTGTGTGTTATATCTACACCCCCAAGCTCGCTCCCCCCCCCCCCCCACCCCTTCTCTCTCTCTCTCTCTCTATATATATATATATATATATATATATATATATTCTCTGTTTTCTTATATATTACACCTACTCCCTCTCGGGCATAGGCTGAGAGCCTGTACATTCAACCGTACATTCAATGGTGAAGCCCGTGAGGTCTCGTTGCAGTCTAGGGAGTGAGACATGTGAAGCACTTTGAGATGCAACCAGCCCCTGATATCTTGCCTTCGCAAGCTGCACGGGGCCCGGTTGCTCACCCACAGCTCGAAGCAGTTCCATCTCTGAAGCTGCCTCGCCCCAGTGCTTCACTGTCTCATCCCCTAGACCTGGACCCTCACTCTCAGAACGCCACCTATTGAGCAATTAACTCACTAGGCATTGCCCCCCTGTAGCATATTTTGAGTATGGGAATATTCATACAATGCTATTTAATCAGGGAACAATGAGGGTATTTTTTTGGCGTTTCGGTGTGCTGCGGTAATGCACTGATACTAGGTACAGCACAAATTATATCTCAATAATATCTTCCCATTGATACATCGGGATTCGAACCCGGAACCATTGGATTACCAGTCCAGTGGCATGACCACTCCACCACACCTCAAATATATATATTAACGTCCCCTTAACTCGGTATGTTTAATAATAATGACTAAAAATTAGGTGCTTAATTTTGAGACTGGATATACAAAGTGTGAATTTGAAAGCCTGCTGCTGATGATGGCCCTGGATACCTCTCTTAAAGCCGGTATCACACGAGCGCTTTTGCACTCAACATTTATCCTCAACACTGGTCTGACAGCTTATGAGGTCAACATTTATACTATTTCGGTCACCTAAGCTCATCTATCATCAGTCTAGTTTCCGGTACCAGTGAAAAATAATCGAAAAATGTTGCCAGAAAAATATTGCCAGAAAAATGTTGCCAGAAAAATGTTGCCAGAAAAATGTTGCCAGAATTTTTTTGCCAGAAAAATGTTGCCAGAAAAATGTTGATCATCGAATGTTGACTATAATATCTCTCATGTGATACCAGCTTATGACTGCTATCAAAACTGACCCCCTTCGTTTGTCTATTTATATATCTGTCTAACTCGCTAGACATACCTCACTGTTCTACACACACCCACTCCCTGACCTAACTCTCTCTCTCTCTCTCTCTGTCTCTCTCTCTCTCTCTCTCTCTCTCTCTCTCTCTCTCTCTCTCTCTCTCTCTCTCTCTCTCTCTCTCTCTCTCTCTCTCTCTTCCTGTTTATATATTTTAATCTGTGTTGGTTTTATATTCTCATTGATTGTCTATGTATCTATATTTGTATGTATCTGTCTATCCGACTATCTATTTATATATCTATTTTCCATCTATGCCTACACTGGACACCCACACCATGACCTAGAACCCCCCGACCCCCTGCCCCCCTCGATAATAGGGAGGTGCGACCCCTATCAATGTTGCATGCTACCTCGACCCCCCCGCCGCTCTCTGCCTCAGTGTTCCTCCGACTTTGGTAAGGAAAGCACGTGTGTTGGGAGTCTCTAGGCTGTGGGAGTGGACAATGCTTTAAATGGAGAGAGAGTGAATAAATTATCATATATATTAATATGCTGAAAAGAAAATTACGTTGAAAAACAATATTATAAACTTGCTTGTAGGAAATTATTTAGTAAAAATCTATAAAGGGTGAAAATTATTGTGTAATAAGGTTATGAATGATAGAATTATAAGCGTATTATATTTCCTTGTTATATACCTAGATACCCTTCTGTTTCCCTCAGTGTTTCTCGGACTTTGGTAAGGGAAGAAGGGGTGTTAAGCGAGAATAGAAAATTTCGAGATAGTGAAAAATTTAAGAAAGAGACATAGTGAGAAAGAGATTAGGACAGTAAAACGAGGTGAAAATAAACACATAATGAAAAGCAAAATAAAAAACTATTAAGAAATGGGCTAATATAGAAGGCTAATATTACAAAAGTAAATAATTAATAATAGGATAAATAGAATATCATATTTACACGTTATACAGTATATATGTTGATCCTGTTTACTTATTCTCTCAGTGTTCCTCGGAATTTGGTAAGGGAAGCACGGCTCTAGGCCCGCCCCTCTGAGAACAAAAGATGTGAACTAGGATGTGAATGGAGTAGAAAAGGGATAATTGTGAACATTTAAGGGAGCCCACCTCGCTTTTTTGTTCTCTTCCTCTCCCTCTCTCTTTGGCTTGTATCCTTTCGGCCCCATTCAGCCTACTGTTTTAAGACGTTTGCCCCCATCCAGGTGTCAATATTTTCCTGGCGAGCGATAGCGAGCCAGCATATATATATATATATATATATATATATATATATATATATATATATATATATTGTTGTTTTGACAGCAAGCTAAATTTGTACATTTTTCGATCTAAAATATGTCCGGCGAAGCCGGATTTCCCCATACAATGCTGGCTCGCTTTCACTCGCCAGGAATATGTCGACACCTGGATGGGGATAAACGTCATAAAACAGTTGGCTGAATGGGGCCGAATGGATACAAGCCAGGGAAAGAGAGAAAAGGATAGAAAGTTAAAAAAAGACGGTGACCCCCCTTAAGATATTGAGAAACAAAATTGTGATTCAAAAAAAGTCTTTCAGAAATATTAAGATGATACATTTGACAACAACTTGGGTGAAATAGAAGGGAGATAGAAAAATATCTACAACCGGAAAAATACAATATAAAAGAAGGTTAACCCCTGCTGTGCCGGCGACTGTTTAGAACATTTGTTCTAGCTATATTTAGATGACTGTGAAGTTTAAGAAGGATCTGTGGTAGTAAAAACGGTTAAGTGAATTAGTTGGAAGCCTGCTATAATGGCTGTAGGCCTTCTTTAAGGGGGTCACCGGTTTTTTTTTTATCTTTCTCTCCTTTTCTCTCTTTCCCTGGCTTGTATACATTCGGCCCCATTCAGCCAATTGTTTTAAGACGTTTATTCCCCATCCAGGTGTCGATTTTTTCCCTGGCGAGCGATAGCGAGCCAGCATTGTATGGAGAAATCCGGCTTCGCTGGAGGCATTTTGTCTATCGAAAAATTTACAAATTTAGCTTGCTGTCAAAACAAACAAAACATATATGCTGGCTTGCTACCACTCACCAGGAAAATATTGACACCTGGATGGGGGTAAACGTCTTAATACAGTAGGTTGAATGGGGCCGAATGGATACAAACCAAAGAGAGAGGGAGAGAAAGAGAAAAAAAAGCAAGGTGGGCTCCCTTAAACTGAATAAAATCATGTAATAGTTGGCCGAATATAATACAAAGGACATCACCGGTACTGAATGGGTTAACAACTGAGAAAACTAATGGGATGAAATTAAAAAAAGTGCAATTAGATATATGTATACGAAAAAAAAAAATATATATATATATAATTATAGGCCTATATATATTATGCATGAGTAAGGAATATGATATATATATATATATATATATATATATATATATATATTATGCATGAGTAAGGAATATGATTTTCATGCAGAATTAAATTATTTTCGTGTATACTCTTATGTGCTTAAGGGGGTTACCGGCTTTTTTTATCTTTCTATCTTATTCTCTCTCTCTCTGGCTTTTATCCATTCGGCCCCATTCAGCCAACTGTTTTAAGACGTTTACCCCATTCAGGTGTCGATTTCTTCCTGGCGAGCGATAGCGAGCCAGCATTGTATGGAGAAATCCGGCTTCGGAGAATTTTTGTTATCGAAAAATGTAAAATGTTTAGTTTGCTGTCAAAACAAAAATATATATATGCTGGCTCGCTACCGCTCGCCAGGAAAATATTAACACCTGGATGGGGGTAAGCGTCTTAAAACAGTAGGCTGAATGGGGCCGAATGGATACAAGCCAAAGAGAGAGGGAGAGAAAGAGAAAAAAAGCGAGGTGGGCTCCCTTTAAAAAAAAAACTAGTGTTAGCCAGAAAAGACATCACAAGGTTATAACATCTAACAGTTGGTATAACGTTAAGAGACCAAACCACTAGGGATAAAGTAGTGCCATCATAGAGAGAGAGAGAGAGTGTGTGT
>CM064492.1:35142170-35182170 GCA_032716605.1 Paralithodes platypus
TTAACACACTTTTTAGCCCGATATTTTGGTTATCATTAGGCGAGGTTAAGGGGGAATGGTTTGTTTTTTGGCCGCCCTTCTGCTTCATGTTTAGCTCCATTAGTTTTCATATTTTAAGACGTTTAGCCCATTAGTTTGGCGATTTTAAGACCTATCGCTCCATTTCTTTGTCAACAATAAGACTTTTCGTGTCATTTAGTTATCGATTTCTACATGGCGAGCGATAGTGATAATCTGTATTTTAAAAGGAACCGGCCTTCGGCCGGGAAATTTTTCTATCGAAAAATGTAGATTTATCTTGAAAGTGGGTTTTTTTTTTGGTTTTTTTTAAGCTTGATGGAGGTCTAGGGAGGAAACTAACAAAAATAATAATAAGATATATATATGATCAAATAAATACGCTCATCCCCCCTTAATTAAGTCGGCGTCACATTAGCAAGTTTATCGGCTACGTGTACCGGAGCCTTGCTGAATCCGCTACAATTTAACATTTAGCAGCGTGTCTAATTGATTAATGGTTTGTGTTCCTTGCAGCACGACGGTGGAATTGTCGGCGTATTCTGGTTACCATTAGACGATATTCTTTAGGTTTTACTCCTCTTTGGGGGTTCAAAGAGGTAAATATTATCTGAATATATAAATCTTACTTAATAAATTTCACTCCCAACACTAAACACCCTCAAAATAAATTAATGAAAACATGTGATCTTCCCGGCATTCGAACCTAGGTCCTTCTTAAGCTGCATAAAAACGTCCAATGATAGACAGAATAAATTTTAAAACAAATCACCATCATACTAAAGGGGTTAACATTCAGTGTATTATAAATAATTGACAAATTGTAATTAGTATTGGATAGGAATGTTGGCAGCTGTTTATGGGTGATTAAATTATGCCCATCTCTGAATATTAACCCTCTCCGACATATGACGCGATTTTGAGCCTATTGGGGATACTTTAAAGCCTTTGTTACCATCAGGGGTATTTAGAACCCTTTAGTTTAGTTACTTCAACCTCTGCAGTTGTCTTTGAGTTAGCTGTGGGCAGAAAACTAATTTTGGAGAGGTAATTATAAGAGTGAGAGAACTCTATTTCTTATTGCTAATCTGGCAACCTCTACGTCATATGAGTCTGAAAGGGTTAATGAGCAGTTGACGTATATTAAATGTTTAATTAATAATTTTAGTATGGTCATTGTTATGCGACGTTATAATTTAACGCGCTTTATAATAGTTCGTTATTTCCACCTTGGGAAGCTCAGAACTGTATATACTCAACTGGTACATAACTCACTTCAATATTATAAATCTCATATCAATCACCACCAATGTCACATAATACACAGTTTCGGTACACACGTTTTATTTCTGATGTAGCTAGGGTACAAGCATGGAACAGTTTGATCGAGTCTCATATATATATAGAAATGAGGTCGATCTAATCATATAATAATAATACAATAAATATGAATAATCCTGATTAATATTCTTACAGGAATAAGTAACATAAAATCATGAAATAGTACATGTAAAGATACACAATTACAATATAAATAAACACAGAGGTTAGTCTCAAAATAATAGATGGCATCCTGATGGTAAACTGGCAACCGTGAGGGGATTTGCCGATAAAAGGTAGATATTAGTTACTGCGAAGCATACTTACAGAACTAAGATTTTATGGATAATAGGATACCAAATGACAAGCGAATAACTTTTACATTAATTCAGCGAATAAAAGATATAAATCTTAATTAACTCAAAGAGTCACATTAATGAATATAAATTCAATAAGGTAGTAAATAATTATAATAGCCTGTAAGCGGGGCTGAATTATAATAATTATAATAGCCTGTAAGCGGGGCTGAATTATAATAATTATAATAGCCTGTAAGCGGGGCTGAATTATAATAATTATAATAGCCTGTAAGCGGGGCTGAATTATAATAATTATAATAGCCTGTAAGCGGGGCTGAATTATAATAATTATAATAGCCAGTAAGCGGGGCTGAATTTCTCGTCAGGGAGAAGTTAACACGACGTGAAAATTATAGGAGTTTATCTTTAACTCAAACAATGCTTAAACTGAGTTTGAAATCAGGAAGTGTAATCTTTAGTATAGTCTAACTACAGTAGGAGACTGATAAATAAACACTCTCTGTGAACACTTATCTTTAGTATAGTCTAACTACAGTAGGAGACTGATAAATAAACACCCTCTGTGAACACTTATCTTTATAGTCTAACTACAGTAGGAGACTGATAAATAAACACTCTCTGTGAACACTTATCTTTAGTATAGTCTAACTACAGTAGGAGACTGATAAATAAACACCCTCTGTGAACACTTATCTTTAGTATAGTCTAACTACAGTAGGAGACTGATAAATAAACACTCTCTGTGAACACTTATCTTTAGTATAGTCTAACTACAGTAGGAGACTGATAAATAAACACCCTCTGTGAACACTTATCTTTAGTATAGTCTAACTACAGTAGGAGACTGATAAATAAACACTCTCTGTGAACACTTATCTTTAGTATAGTCTAACTACAGTAGGAGACTGATAAATAAACACCCTCTGTGAACACTTATCTTTAGTATAGTCTAACTACAGTAGGAGACTGATAAATAAACACTCTCTGTGAACACTTATCTTTAGTATAGTCTAACTACAGTAGGAGACTGATAAATAAACACCCTCTGTGAACACTTATCTTTAGTATAGTCTAACTACAGTAGGAGACTGATAAATAAACACTCTCTGTGAATACTAATCTTTAGTATAGTCTAACTACAGTAGGAGACTGATAAATAAACACTCTCTGTGAACACTTATACTGTACATGCAATCGCGTACCCAGCTAATAATAACACATATAATAAGGTCTGATTGAGTGTTCAGTGGAGTTTACATATAATGTGCATGTATATATCCCAAACGAATATATGTATAGCTCTTATGCGGAATATAAGAAACTATATCCCAGAATGATATATATATATATATATCAATCCCACGTATAGAGTTTGTTCTGTTCTCTCAAAACGAGTGGCGATGGCTAGGAGAGACTTAATAATCTCTAAGATGACGTTAAATTGAACACTAACATATCTTATATAACCCTTCGCAAATAATCATCAAAACACTTTATCGAACGAGAGGCACTTAATTTGATTCAGGTAGAGAAGTAGGAGCCCTTGAGAGATCTGGTCACACGTGGCGACTGAGTCCGTTGTCCGATCCTGTTGACACCAGGGGAACGTCCTCTTCACACACTCTCACTAGAAGATGCACTTTCTAGCTCGCCTACACCACTTCTTCGGGATCACTAACACAGCCACTTGTAGATACTTTTAACCCGGCAGCTGCAGTGAGACTCTTAAGAGGTTTTACTGGGCGACTGCGGGGAGACTCTTAAGATCCTAGGCCTAAAAAAAAACTTTTAAAAGGCCCCAGTAGAACTTGAAACTTTTTTTTTTCCCTCCATACCTCATATCAGTCCTCCACATCCCCTCCTCTCCCCCTTTCCCCTCCTCTCCCCCCCCCCTTCAATTATCACCTATTTTCCCTTATTCATTGGTATATTTTTGTGTAAACATCTCCAAACCGATCCTAGGCTGTGGTCATGTGTGTGTCTATGCGTGGGAAAGAGAGAGAGAGAGAGAGATACAGGCCTCAGTCACTCTCCAGGCTTCAATAGAGGAGGGTGTGAGGCCGGCTGGCTCACAATTGTTGAATGAACCACTCGCTATCAATTCGCGATTTTGACCATACAAATTATATTCCCACTTGTTTTATTGTTGTAACATGTTACTATCTTCATATTAAACGTAAAATAGGCGCATATGGATAGTATTGATTATATTTATGGTAAATTAACGATTTTAGTGAGGAATGCATCTAAATACCTATGCACAGGGGTATGGTGGCTGCGCAGCTGAGAGGTTAAGGGGATTTTAGCTAACCCCTACGGAAGTATGTTCCGAATCAAATATTCCAGCTATTGAAACCCTTCCTCCCCGGGCATCATTTATAGAGGTCGATAGTCCTATCCGGGCGATCTGGCCAAAAAACGTATGTAAACATAGGCTTATTTTTTTTATTTTTTTTCAACTGCTAGAGAATTCACATAATCTTAAAATGTAGCCCTGACTTGTATCTGTAGACTGGCATTGGGTAGAGCTCTCTAGGTCAACTGGTTCAGGTGTGATGACGATTTCCGTGGAGAGAATTTTGGCTGTTTTGCCGCGGATTTAGCAATATCGGACACATTGGGAGACTAATTTTTGCTCTAACTGGTAATGGCTCACAAAGGTCGGACTTCTTTTTCTTCTTGCTGAGGCTTGGTGACGCTCCAATCGGCTTTGTTTACAAACGTTTTGCCGCCCGGCTTTCAAAGCACGCTTCAGGAAGCTTTCAAGCATAATGCTGCCCGGGCAGGAAGGGTTAAGCACGTTCGCCCCGAGAGGAGAGGTACTCAAAAGTGGATTCGATTTTGCCTACCAAACTCTTGGCTCAGGCAGGTAATGTTCCGTTTTAATTCAGGTATCTGGTTGTGGCGTTTCGGAATATGAGAGGCATGAGAATTACAGTTTTTTATTATTGCTGAGGTTATTAAGGTTCTTAACATTATAGTACATATATTGTTACAAAGGTGAACACATTCTTTATTTATTAAAATTAGTTGGATGGATGAAGAAGCTTTGATGTATGGGTGATAATTGAATTACAGTTTTGGATGTCTACAGGTATTTTGCATGTGATATGGAATGAATTTATTTTAAGGAGGAATATGAGGATTGTACTTGTTTATTCCCTTAGTGGTTGTAGTTGTAGGTATTATGCTCTGGTTGAATATACGGGAATTGAGGAGGTTGGTGCCGCATTCGCATAAACATTTCCTCATTGTAGTCCAGATCTGGCTCGGGCAGGGAGTAGCCATTTTTGACCCAGCGGTTGGAGGTGATTAGAGCGAGGGAGCGGCCCGTGTTGGCCCACACAGGTAGTAGGGTGCTGTTTACCTTGATGCTGGTGGTGGGGGGACTTATTCATATTTCTCTCTCTGCATTTGATGGAAGCAATGCGGCATTGTGATGGTTGTTGTTCTTCCAAATACGGGAGCAGGTTCTGGTGGTGTTTTGGCTCATGTTGTTCGAACCCCGTCATCTCAGTCATGGGTGAGGGCTGGTCCTGTCCAGAGTGAGTTTGGCATCCTCTACCCAACCTTAGCCATTTCTGTCTGTCTCTTTTCCTGTACTACTTCTCCTACTTCGGGGCCGGGATGCTAGAAATCCTCTTCCCCTTGTAAATCTACCTACTAGACGAAACAGAGAAAGGGTCGAGGGAACGCGAAAGTGGTCAAGCAGCCCCTGCTTAATAGTATGGTTATTTCTTGACGGCGGTCGGCGCTGGACCTCAAGGTTACCAAATAATTCCGCTAAATAGAAAATAAAAGCCGAAAATCAACAGAATAATGCCACAATCTCTAGAATATCGCTCTAAAATGCCAACAATTGCTAAAATAATGCCACAAGCTCTGGATTATCGCTTTAAAATGGCTCAAACTACAGAATATCACTAGAATTCATGTCGCTAGATGTAGAAATTTGCCTCTAGATCAAGGTAAACACCTCTCGATCTAGCGGGAAAGTAGCTAAATTGGCAACACTGGGGTAATCTGCCTCTATATCAAGTTTAGTCCCATTTGCTTTGAAATTTTAAGAAGTTCGTTCCATTGGTTTGGCGATTTAAAGACATTTCACTCCATTTCTTTGTCAATATGAAGACTTTTCGTGTCATTTAGGTGTCAACTTTTCCCTGGCGAGCGTTAGCGAGCCTGTAATTGTACGAGGGACATTTTTCTATCGAAAAATTTACAAATTTATCCTATGTATAAAATGTTCCTAATCTCATAGTAAGCTCTCCAAAATAATTGTTCTGCCAATAAGCTCGCTCAATGACAATTGCAGGGATTGGATAAACTAAACTAATGGTTTCCAAACTCCCCTAATGATCACAAAGGCTTTTAAATATCACAGGAAAATGCAGGTGCGTTTTCCCGTACTCCAAAGGGTTAATATTAGGCACTGTGATGTACATAATTAAACAGGAGTTTTTATTTAGGTCGGGATAGGTTCGAAAATTTAAGGATACGATTTATATTCTAAGATGTATAGACCATCTCAAATAAAGTCGTTGACTCCCACATAATACCTAATAAACAGGGACATTCATACAAGGGATATATATACATATATACTATATATATATATATATATATATATATATATATATATATATATATATATATATATACAGTATATATATATATATATATATATACAGGTATATATACATATATATATATATATATATATATATATATACATATATACTATATATATATATATATATATATATAGAGAGAGAGAGAGAGGGTGGGGGGGACAACTTAAAGGCCTATTACCCCTTGCCCTTTAACACGTATCTTGAATCTGTACGCACGTCATCGGTCCACCCTACTGTAGTCCGTTTTCTACCAGCGGCGGGACTTATGTTACCTTCTGGCTACATTTACACGATTTGTTGCAGCTTAGGAAGGGTCTGTGGTAGGTAAAAGGGTCAATTGAGGAGGTGTATATCATTCTAGTTATATTTAGTCAATTTTATGCAGCTTAGGAAGGATCTGTGGTAGGCAAAAGGGTCGATTGAGGAGGTATATATCATTCTAGCTACATTTTGACGATTTAATGCAGTTTGGGAAGGGTCTGTAGTAGTTAAAAGGGGTCGATTAAGATAGCTCGAAGCCTTGGCATGGCTAGAGATTCTTCCTAAACTAATTAAAATTCGATTAGTACTAGCCAGAATATATTAAAAAAAGGATGTCGACAGCACAGAAGGGGCTAGAGACCCTTTAGAAGCAGAGATCGGCCAACCTCTTCCATATTGGTGCCACTGGTGTCATATTCGGCAATACAAATATTATTATACAAAAAAGAGGACAAGCTTTATATTATATACCAGGAAATTCCCTAGCCATCCTTTGTAAGAGAGAGAGAGATCAAATAAATGTCAGTGTAAACTGCTAGACAATTAAAATGTTTTTGTGAGTCAGAGAGAGAGAGAGAGAGAGAGAGAGACGAGAGATAAGAAGAAGAAGAAGAAGAAGAAGAAGAAGAGGTGGGGAGAGAGAGAGAAAGAGGGAGGGAGGGGGGGAGAGTTTGAAAACAAAAAAATAAAAGGAATGGGAGAGATCAGACGCTCGCTAGTGACTAAAGTGAGAGAGAGAGTGGGAGAGGGAGGGAGGGAGAGAGAGAGGAGGGGGTGTAGGGAGAGGAAGGGAGGAAGGAATAAAGCATAGAACAGGATATAAAGGGAGAGAGAGAGAGAGAGTGTGAGAGTTAGAGTGAGCAGTAACAATAGTTAGTATCTCAAAGACCTTGCGATCCATTCCAGAGATATACTTTAAGTTTAAGTGGAAAGAGAGAGATTGTATAGCGCACCATATTCATTGCAGAGTGTGCAAAATATTATCTACTCTCTTCTTGATCTGCCTTACTGAAGAACTAGTTACACCTTCCGAGACAGACAGACAGACAGACAGACAGACAGACAGACAGACAGACAGCAGAATAACAACGAATAAACCAAAGACCAGGGTAGGAAAGGCACAATGCACTCTAGGAAATTCGCTAGCCACCCTAAATATATGAAAGTGACACATACAGACCTACTGTACGGTGGCGCTAATAAGTCATGTCCCAGCTGTCATTACGTTTGGCTTGCTCTGTGCTGTATTAATGTCTGTCAGATGTTGAATAGGGTGGGTAAGTGTAGGAACAGGTTTGTATATTTCACTCGATATGAAGCTTACATATTGCTGATACCAATTATTAATGAAGCTTAGATATTGCTGATACCAATTATTAATGAAGCTTAGATATTGCTGATACCAATTATTAATCAAAACATACTTGGTGCCGAGACATCACTTATTAGCGCGATTGTACATACATTTTCACATAGGAACATACACAGAGCTATACACATACATATAGAAACACTATAGAAAATCATGGGTTGATATATATATATATATATATATATATATTCTCTTTAATACATACGAGGTTGAAAGAGATGGCAATTTCTGCGTTGGAAATTTTATTATTCAAAGTTTCCAGGTCTCTGATGAGTTTTCGCTGAGTGGCAATAAGTAGATGAAGGAGATGAGCAAAATTCATGGTGGTACAGGGTTACATTAATGTACATGATGATACAGGATATACGACGCGTTTCACTGGACAACCAGCATTATCAAGTAAGGATAGAAAGATATAAAAGGTAAACAGGAAGGGTATATATAGAGGGTGGAGGATCAGAAGAGGCGAATATCAGGGGGCAAAAGTCTGCTATTGGTGGAGGGGTATTCTAGGAGAGAGAAAGAGAGAACCGCTTCACGCATGCGCACTGGATGCGGGATGGTGGTCGGTTGGCGGGGTCGAAGCTGATTGGCTGCGTGTCGAGGGGCGTGGCCTAAGTTGTGTAGTACGTGTGGTGCCTGCAGAAGACGAAGCTGAAGGAGGTAGTAGACCAGTCAAAGTAGGGCTGGACTTAGAACAAATTGCAATAGAAGGTTTTTTGGCTTTAACTTGTTTATTAGGTCCCTCTGATGAACATATAAAAAGTCTCCAACTTTTGGACACCGGGAAAGTGGTTAATTTGCATAAATTCAAGATGGCCGCCGTCCAAAGCTTCAATTTACAGATAACTTTTTTCTGGTTGCTCCTAGACCCTATAAATGTATTACAAACAACGTTTTTTGGCTTTAACTTGTTTATTAGGTCCCTCTGATGAACATATAAAAAGTCTCCAACTTTTGGACACCTGGAAAGTGGTTAATTTACAGCCAAAAAACCTTACAGCCAAAAAACCTTCTATTGCAATTTGTTCTAGGTCAAGCCCTACCTTTACTGCACATTATTGTCTATTACATTTTGCCTAGGCCTATACTAATCCCATCTCTCTCGAATTTAGAAAGCTTGACCCCATTTCAGCATCTGACAAGCTTGAAAATCTGGACATACTGTGGAAAACGTCATGGTTGCTTCGACCAAAACGACCAGGCTGGTCCCGCTTAATGCAGAGTGTGTGCCATGGACCACACCCAGGGAAATCATCCGTCCATTTCTTGCCCATGATTGACATGGACCCTACGGACATGAGTTGTATTTACTCAACACTTCACTTCGTTGCTGCGGAAAGCCATCGCCAGGGAACGACGCCAATGCTGACATTCGACCAACCGCTTTATTGGAAAGCGAAGACGATCATTGTTCATGAGAAGGAAGGAAGCGAACTGAAACCCATTGTTTTGAACCTTGGTGGCTTTCACTCTGTGATGAGCTTTTTGGGATGCATGGGCCATGTTATGGAAGCATCTGGGCTTAAGGAGGTTTTGGAACTTATATACGCTGAAAATGCTGTGACCCAAATGCTGAGTGGGAAAGCCTATGCACGAGCAATCAGAGGCCACTTCTTGGTTGACACAGCCTTGAGTTCGATTGTGTTAGGCAGGGCATACGGTGTCAACCTCTCAATGGTAGATGAGGAAAGTGACGCATGCAAGGACTTCCAGGAGGCTGCAGATCTTTTGGATAAGCTGTTGCGTGAAGACGTTTCACCGGATGAAGTCTGCAGTAAAGACGTTTTCAACAGAATTTCTGAAAAACTTAAAGCTGAGAAGAGCTCCTTAGCAGAGCATAAGATGGGAAAGCTATGGATTCAATACATGGACATGATTGACCTGCTGCGTCGCTTCCTGAGGGCACTGAGAATGGGCGATTTCCTACTGTACCTCGGAACACTCCAGGAGATGTTGCCGTACTTTGCAGCGTGTGGTCATAACAATTATGCCAAGTCAGCCCATGTGTACATTCAAGACATGATTGAACTTGAGCAGCTCAACCCAGACATGTTCTGTCAATTGAACTCCGGTCTATTTGTGATCCGCCGAAGTGATCGGCTGTGGGCAGGACTGCCAAGCGACTTGGTTATAGAGCAGGTTTTGATGCGCTCTTTGAAAACGAATGGTGGATTGACACGTGGTAGGGGCATGGAGGAAACGCAACGCCTGCGCTGGTTACTTGCTATGCCAGCCTGCGCTGAGGTGAGTGAAGTTATGCAAGAACTGACAGGGAAGCATTTCCACACCTCTGAGCAGCACAAAGAAATGACTGAAGCAAGGCGTGAACGAGATAGGAAGGACACAGAGAAGGTTCTCGCATTCTTCAAGGATTATGATCCATTTCAAGAATCAAATGAACTCAGGAATATTGCCAACGGTGTGACAGGACCAGCCTCGGCCAATCCTCATTTACTGTATGAGGTTGGTATGAACATTGTGCAGAAGATGGAAGGTAGCAATGCTTTTGACTTTTCATTTAGGAAGAAAGATCAAGTTGAGTCGTTGGGTGCAAAGGTTACAATCAGTGCTGAAAAAGTACCAATCGACCCACAGCTCCTTTTCCAGAGGCTCCTCATCTTTGCTAATAACAGGGACTTAGGTGTTGAAGAGGTCTTTGCGTATGAGTTGTCTAGCTACCCTACTGCTCTGTTCGATAAGTGGGGGAGGCTCAGGGAAGCCAATAAACCACAGCTAGGAGATGAGATAGCTGCTGTTGTTCCCAAGTCGTCATTGGAATCATTTGAGGAAGAAAGGACTGTGACCCATGTTCTGGATGGTGGTTCCTTATTGCAAAGGATTCCATGGAAGAAGGGTGCCACATTTGAGGACATTGCAAGCATGTACATGAAGCATGTTTCCAAAAACTTTCTCACGGTGGTTGTATTCGACGGTTATAAATCAGGACCTACTACCAAGGACATGACACACAATCGACGATCAAAAGGAGTCTTTGGTCAAAAGGTGATGTTCACTCCAACCATGCCCCTTCGGTCAAAAAAGGAAAACTTCTTGTCAAACTCGGACAATAAGCAAACTTCATTGACTTATTGTGTGAAACATTCAAGGCAAATGGAATTGACTGTGTCAATGCGCCAGCAGATGCAGATGTCATGATTGCGAAGAAGGGAATTGAGCATGCAAGGGAAACCGTGACATATGTGATAGGTGAGGACACAGACTTGTTGGTGCTGTTGTGTCATTATGCGGAACGAGGGATGAATGATTTGTACTTCAAGTCGAGCAAGGAAGGTGGGAAATGTTGGCATATTAACTCAGTAGCAGAAGCTCTCGGTGAAAGCATCTGTCGTGTCCTGCCAGTTGTCCATGCACTCTGTGGATGTGACACAACCTCACGACTGTATGGTATTGGTAAAGGGGCTGCCTTGAGGAAAGTGAGGGAAGACAACGGTTTCTTGAAATGTATAGAAGCATTCTGTTGCCAAAGTGGAAGTAAAGACGCGATATCATCAGCTGGTGAAAAGGCCTTGGTTTATTTGTACGGGGGAAAAGGAAATGACACCCTTGACGGACTTCGAAAGACAAAGTTTTGCAACAAGGTGGCAAAAAGTTCAACTACCGTTGAAGTTCACAGCCTTCCCCCAACAACCGATGCAGCCAAATACCACTCGTTCCGAGTTTATTGTCAGGTCCAGGAATGGATGGGGAACTGTGTGGACCCCGAGAAATGGGGCTGGTGTCTGCGGAAGGGACAGCTTGAACCGAAGACGATGGATTCGCCAGTGGCTCCTGATTCACTACTGAAATTGGTCAGATGTCAGTGTAAGGGCAACTGTGACACTCAACGCTGTAGTTGCAAACGGAATGAGCTTGAATGTTCCAGTGCATGTGGTCAATGTAAAGGACTCTGTCAAAATAGCAACTTTGATGCAAGCACCGATGATCCAAGTGAATACGAACTCCTATCATGAATTACATAATTGGCTCTGAATGACGTCATACTACGTCATGGTTTTTTTTTTTTTTTTTTATAAAAAAGAGGGACAACAGGTCAAAAAACCCATACAAGCACAAAGTGCCTGTGTCACCCCTTGTTAAAGAGACAGTTCAGCCTGTCTGTAAGGTTTTTCGGCTGTAAATTAACCACTTTCCAGGTGTCCAAAAGTTGGAGACTTTTTATATGTTCATCAGAGGACCTAATAAACAAGTTAAAGCCAAAAAACGTTGTTTGTAATACATTTATAGGGTCTAGGAGCAACCAGAAAAAAGTTATCTGTAAATTGAAGCTTTGGACGGCGGCCATCTTGAATTTATGCAAATTAACCACTTTCCCAGTGTCCAAAAGTTGGAGACTTTTTATATGTTCATCAGAGGGACCTAATAAACAAGTTAAAGCCAAAAAACCTTCTATTGCAATTTGTTCTAGGTCCAGTTAAATGATTGCTAGATTTACTGGACTATAGCGCGGGGGGCTGCGTCAAGGGCACCGGGGGCGAGGGGGGGTGTTAGGTCCTGTAGGAAAGTGCTTTTTGGCAGAAGGAAGGATCTGAAGGTCCAAAGTTTGGTTGTTGATGTTGGAATGTAAGGCTTGGATATATAAAGCTTCGAGTATAGGTAATCTCCTTGGGTCACTTTCTTTATCGAGTATGGTGGTGTGTTTCTCTAACTCGTTGCGTGTGAGGTGGGGGTGGTTAGGGGTGAGATAGTGGTCTTTGATGGCTCCAGCCTGAAGGTGAAGAGTTAACCGACGTGAAAGACGAGTCTGCGTCATACCAATATAGGAATGAGGTCCACAGTCCTCATAATTACAGGTATGTTGGTAAATGACGTGATCGTCGGTCATCGGGCTCTTTATCTTGGTGGAAGCTGGTTTGTTGCAGAGAACGAGGTTGGAGGTCTTGGGGGATTTGTAATAAATTATTAATTTGATTTTGTTTTCCGGGTTGGTTCTATCCTTACTTGATAATGCTGGTTGTCCAGTGAAACGCGTCGTATATCCTGTATCATCATGTACATTAATGTAACCCTGTACCACCATGAATTTTGCTCATCTCCTTCATCTACTTACTGCCACCCAGCGAAAACTCATCAGAGACCTGGAAACTTTGAATAATAAAATTTCCAACGCAGAAATTGCCATCTCTTTCAACCTCGTATGTATTAAAGAAAATTTATTACCTGGCTTTACTAACATATATACATATATATATATATATATATATATATATATATATATATATATATATATATATATATATATATATATAATTATATATGTATATATTCGTATATCACCAACCCACAATTAGCTTATAAATAAACCTAACTATCTCAATTAACTCTCGCTCTTATAAGCTCTTCCTAAACTGGATAAAATCGTCTAGTAATAGCCAGAATAAACTGTCAACACGCGTCATAATCCTCAAAGGGTTTATAATTAGTATATACCTTTTTTAAATCTCCAATTTGTACAGTACAAATATATAGACCAAATAAAACAACAATAAAAGAAATTCGTAAACTATCCTGTATAGTACTAAGCACACACATACAGAGAGAGAGAGAGAGAGAGGGAGATCGAGGGGGCGGGAGAGGGAGAGAGAGAGGGGGGGGGGGTATACAGCCATTGGATATAGAACAAATAAAGCGAAAAAGAAATTGGGAGAGAAACAATTCTAGGGGAAATTCGCAAGTGATCCTAAATACTAGAGACATACAGACAGTCAGACACAGACAGACAGACATAAAACATACACACAGAACTCTCTCTCTCACACACACACACACACACTCACTCACTCACTCGCACTCTCTCTCTCTCTCTCTCTCTCTCTCTCTCTCTCTCTCTCTCTCTCTCTCACACAAATGATTTTCAATGCGGATAAATGTAAAGTACTACATATCGGATACCAAAATGAGAAAGCAAACTATTCGATGAATGGCACTGAGCTTAAGAATGTAGACAGAGAAACCGATCTGGGAGTAACAATATCGAGTAACCTAAACCCAAGTCAACAATGTTCAGAAGTTGTTAAGAAGGCAAACAAAACAATTGGATTTATAGGCAGGTCATTGGAGCATAAATCCAAACAAGTTATCCTAACTCTTTACAATGCCTTAGTCCGCCCTCTTCTGGAATACTGCGTTCAATCCTGGTGCCCTTATTACCAAAAAGATATAGACAAGCTAGAACGAGTTCAACGTAGAGTTACCAAAATGATACCTAGCCTAAAGAACAAACCATACGAGGAGCGTCTTAGAGAATCAAATCTATTTCCTTTAACCCAACGCAGATTAAGAGGCGACTTAATTCAAGTGTTCAAAATCATCAAAGTCATCGACAATATGAACTGTAGTATGTACTTCACTATCGACCAATCTAATTATACGCGGGGAAATGGTTGCAAAATTATTCGTAAAATGTTTAACTCTCACGAATCTAAGAATTTCTTCTTCAATGAGTTGTCAACTTGTGGAATGGGCTTCCCCGAGACGTTATAGACTGCAGCACCTTTGATTCTTTTAACACCTCAGCCGCGGGGCCCCACATATGTCGGGCGAGAGAACCATGGCCATCCCTGCGGGGCCCGACAATATCCAGGCGGGATGTTGAGCACATTATCGGCTCTGAGAGAGAGTCCACGCGTTGGGAGGACGATAGGCGGGCTCTGACCGCTCGGCATGGACCGAGCGAGGTAACTGAGCTCCCCACCACAACATCCCACACCCTTGGCCTCGCTAGACAAGGGAAAAACTCAGGAATTTACCGTATTTCAGGGTATTTGCCCTCGTGTTGCGCAGTTGTTGCAAGAGAACCCGTGGTCGTACAAGGATGATTCAGGTGTCATTGGAAAGCTCTATTATTGCCCTTTCACGGATACATAATCGTATTACGCTCTGGCTCTTGTTTATGCATGAAAAAGAGCATGGAATGAAGCTCGTTTAGGGTAAATATGCCCGCCAGGCAGGTAGTAGAAGTTACAAACATCCCCATCCGTAAGGGGTTAAACTTCGCCTAGACAAATATCTTGCATCAAACCCGCGACTGAATGCGTTTGTAAATTAATAGCTTTATTTTTATCCCCCCATCAGTTACTAACCCATCTGTCCCCTACTAACTTCCTAATCCTACCATGGACATTAGTTTCAGGGCAGTATTTCCCTTTCCAATGTTCCCTTACCCACTCTAAACCACTGTTTGGACACTTGATCCTCAGTGTTTTGGAGAACAAGCAGCCTAGAAGGGTCACTAGACCTGTTGCTGCTTGATTTCCTTTGTACTCCTTTGTACACACACACACACTCACTCACTCTCACTCTCACTCTCTCTCTCTCTCTCTCTCTCTCTCTCTCTCTCTCATACACACACACACACATTGAAAATTGAACAGATCAAATTGAACAAAAATAATAAAAGGGAAACCCAGTTCTGTTGGAAATTCACAGGCCATCCTAAATATGAGAGAGAGAGTGTGAGAGAGAGAGTTACACAGAGTTACACAGTTACTCAGACCTTGCGGTCCCAATTAGGTGGTCCGGCCTTAATACTACTAGACAGGAACAGTTTATGGTGGAAGAACAGGGCAGTAAAGTAGAAGGCTCTCTCCTCACCCTCCGCTCCCTCCGGCTAATAAGCCGTACCGGAAGATAGGATGAAGTGTAACCTTATGGATCAGGAAATACCCACAAGGAAAGATTTTATATAGTATAGATAGAAATTAGTTTGAAAGGGAAATTACACATGCCTATTGATTAATTCATATCAATCCAATCTTAATCAGATGATCGTCCAGTCTTTTCTTAAACGTATCAATTGAATTACTGTCGACCACCTCCCTTGGTAAACTATTCCACTTTTTAACCACATTGTATGTGAAGAAATGTTGTGTCACATCTAAGGATGCCTTTTTTCTAATTAATTTCATTCCATTACCTCGGGTTGCAGCGCTGTTATTAATCGTGAACAGTGCACTGGTATCTACTCTGTCAAATCCTTTAAGTATCTTAAAACACTCGATAAATTGGCCTCGCAACCTTCTTTTCTTAAGCAAGAACAAATTTAATTTCTTTAATCTTTCATAATATGGCTTGTTTTTCAGAGAGGGAATTGGTTTAGTTGCTCCACGCTGTACAGATTCGAGTTTTTTAATGTCTCTCTTGATATAACGGGACCAGAACTGAACGCCATATTCAAGATGGGGTCCAACAATGCTTTTGAATAACGGTAAAATAATGTTTCCGTTTTTATAGGTAAAATTCCTTTTGATAAATTCCAAGGCTTTGTTAACTTTATAATTAGAGAGAGAGAAAAACAAGGGAGAGGGAGTGTGGTGGGCATAGTATGAAAGAGAATATATGAAGAGAAAAGCCTTATAATGAGAGAGAGAGAGAGAGAGAGAGAGAGAGAGAGAGAGAGAGAGAGAGAGAGAGAGTGAGAGCGAGAGCGAGAGCGAGCGAGCGAGAGAGAAATGGGGGGAGGGAGAGGTAGAAACAGAGGGAGAGGGAGTGTGGCAGGGGGGGAAACATGAAGTACGAGAGAGAGAGAGAGAGAGAGAGAGAGAGAGAGAGAGAGAGAGAGCGAGAGCGAGCAGGGGGGGTTATGTACTGTACTATATTGTATGTTGAGGGACAAAGATCTATCCATGATTATTTTGATCACGACCAGAAAACCTTTGTCTATGATTTCAATTACAGGAGAAAGCTTTCGTGTAATTAGTTAAAAGCTTAGGGGTCTGTTAGGATCGGTATTATTATTGTTATTATTATTATTATTATTTTATTATTATTGTTATTATTATTATCACAAATAGAAGGATTCTTTTATGTTTTCAATTATGGAAGAAAGCTTTTATGTAATTAGTTAAAAGGTTATGTGTCTATTAGGGTCGGTGTTCTGGTTTCATAGGAGGTTATTTGTGGTTTTATCGTAATAATAATAATAATGATAATAATAATAATAATGGTGGTGGTGGTGGTGGTGAAGGAGGTTAAGGGGGCCCACCTCGTTTTTTTTTTTTTTTTTTTTTCTCGCTCTCTCAATTTCTCAATTTTCAGAACTAAAGGAACTCGTGTTTACGAAATATTTTGATGTAATCGGCATAACAGAATCTTGTCTAAATACGGAAGACAGAGACTTTTTAGCAGAGTTTTCACTTCCCAGCTATGTAATGTTTGAGAAAAGCAGAGTAAATAAAAATGGAGGCGCCGTTATATTTGTCATCAAAGAAAGTCTTAGCCCAATTCTCTTGTCAAAACCTCAAATAGTAAATATTGATTCATCTTACGTGCTAATAAAAAACAATAAAGGAACAAAAATAGTCCTAGCATTAATATACAGGCCCCCAGCCCAATCAGTGCAAACCGACCAAGTCATTTACGAGCAAATTGCAGAAATAAGTAACATACACGATACTATAATTTTTGGCGACTTTAATTTACCAGTGACCAAGTGGGGCGATACTCTTACTTCACACTCCGGACACGATCTGTATGCCAACTTACAAGAAAGCTCCCTTCATCAATTTGTTCAATCTCCAACCCGCGGTAATAATGTTCTTGACCTTGTACTTGCAACAAAAGAAGACTTGATCGATAATGTGACTTTTGGTGATGAATTCTGCAATAGTGACCACCGTGCGATCACTTTCAGTATAAAATTTAATAGCAATAAACTCAATACCAGCAATGAGAAAGTTCCAAATTTCAAGCAAGCGAATTTCCATAAACTCTGAACAAAATTTAAAGAAGCCAATTGGAGTTTTCTAAACAATAATGAGATAAACCAATCATGGAAAATGTTCACAGAAATTTACACGAACGCAGTACGCGAGTGCATACCATAACAACAATGAAGATCTGCACATAATAACAAACCTAAATGGTGGAATAGAGAAATAACTGAATGTCTACTCGCTAAAAAGAACGCTCACGATAGATTACAAACCTCCGATAACGATGAAAATAGACAGGCCTTCAGAGATCTATGACGTAAATCCAAAAGGTTAATTAAATAAAGTAAAAACACTTTGGAGTTACATGTTGCGAATCAAAGCAAGACTAACCCAAAAGAATTCTACAGTTACATCAGGAAGAAGAAAGTGGTGACTTCAACGATTGGACCCTTGGTAGATGAAAATGGAGATTTTACCAATGAAGATGCCAAAATGAGTAATACTCTCAATAACTTCTTTGCATCAGAAGACCTAAGTGACATCCCTACAGTACCGCCAGTACAGACAAACAATTTGGAAGTTCTTAGAAATAGCAGCATTACTGAGGCAGAGGTATTGAGATGTTTAGATAACCTCAATGAAAACAAATCACTTGGACCCCATACGATTTCTCCTAGAGTTCTTAAAGAAGCTAAGTGAAAGCTCTCCAAACACCTGACGCTGATCTTCAACAAATCCTTGGAAACCGGTAAAATACCTGATGAACTTAACACAATTTTGTTTTAAAGGTAGCAAATCTTTGCCTAGCAATTATCGTCCAATCAGCTTGACCTCAGTAGTATGCAAGATACTAGAAACAATAATAAGAAACAGACTCGTTAATCACTTGGAGGAAAATAATATACTAAAAGACACACAACATGGTTTTCACAAAAAACGTTCCTGCTTAACAAACCTTTTAGACTTCTTCCATGACATCCTAAATCTATATGACGAAAGTAAAGCTGTAGATATTATATACTTAGATTTCCAGAAAGCCTTTGATAAAGTTCCACACAGACGGTTAGTGATGAAATTGAAAGCACATGGAATACAAGGTGGCGTTCTACAGTGGATAGAAAATTGGCTTAGTGAAAGGAAACAAAGAGTAGTTATTAATGGGGAAGCATCAACGTGGACCAATGTAACTAGTGGTGTACTTTAAGGATCAGTGCTGGGGCCAGTCCTTTTCCTAATTTACATTAACGACATAGATAAAGGTCTCACCTGTACAATATCAAAGTTTGCAGACGACACAAATATCGCAAATACCGTACTGACAAATTAACATGTTGAAGATATGCAAAACAATCCAAACAAGCTTTCACAATGGGCCAAAATCAGGCAAATGTGCTTCAATGAAGATAAGTGTAAAGTACTGCATATCGGATACTGCAATGAAAAAGCAGACTACTCAATGAATGGCACGCAGCTAAAGAATGTAGACAGAGAAACCGATTTAGGAGTAACAATATCCAGTAACTTAAAACCAAGTCAACATTGTGCTGAAGTTGTTAAGAAGGCAAACAAACTAATAGGTGTCATAGGTAGATCATTTGAACATAATAAATTATATCAAAAGACATTATCCTCACCCTTTACAATTCATTAGTCCGCCCACTTTTGGAATACTGCGTTCAGTTCTGGTGTAAGTTCAGTTTATGTAGAGTTACCAAGATGATACCCTGTCTTCGGAACAAACCATAAAAGGAATATCTTAAAGAACTAAATTTATACCCATTAACCAAGCGTAAATTGAGAGATGACCTTATTCAAGTTTTCAAGATCATTAAGGGAGCCCACCTCGCTTTTTTTCTCTTTCTCTCCCTCTCCCTTTGGCTTGTATCCATTCGGCCCCATTCAGCCTACTGTTTTAAGACGTTTATCCCCATCCAGATGTCAATATATTCCTGGCGAGCGGTAGCGAGCCAGCATATATATATATTTGTTTTGACAGCAAGCTAAATTTGTAAATTTTTCGATAGAAAAATGTCTCTTGCGAAGCCGGATTTCTCCATACAATGCTGGCTCGCTATCGCTCGCCAGGAACAAATCGACACCTGGATGGGGATAAACGTCTTAAAACAGTTGGCTGAATGGGGCCGAATGGATACAAGCCAGGGAAAGAGAAAAAAGGAGAGAAATATAAAAAAAAAAAACGGCATCGACAACATGAACTGTAATAGATATTTTAGGATTGACCGGCAGCACTTCCTTCTCACATCTTTCCCACATCCTCTCCGATATAATGTTGCAACACTTTGAACAGCAGTGTTTTGGAGGGCTAGTAACCTCGAGGGGTCGCATGACTTGTTGTTGCTTGTTTTCCTTTGTACTCCTTTGTACTCTCTCTCTCCCTCTCTCTCTCTCTGGGTTGTATCCATTTGGCCACATTCAGCCTACTGTTTTAAGATGTTTATCCCCATCCAAGTGTCGATTTTTTCCTGGCGAGCGGTAGGGAGCCTGCATATTTTTTAAATGTTCTTGACAGCAGGCTAAATTTGTACATTTTTCGATAGAAAAATTTCTCCGACGAAGCCGGATGTTTCCATACAATGCTGGCTCGGTATCGCTCGCCAGAAAGAAATTGACACCTGCATGGGTATAAACGTCTTGAAACAGTAGGCTGAATAGGGCCGAATGGATACAAGCCAGAAAAGAGCGAAAAGGAGAGAAAAAAACAAGTCACCCCCCTTAAGGAAATGAAAACGCAAGGGAGGAAGTAGCGATTGTAGATGTCGACAACATTGTGTTCGTGTGTGTGTGTGTGTTTAACAGGCCCTAGGACCTAGGTGATAGATAGACCAGCCCACCACCATTAATAACCATCTATCAGGCTTATATATAGACATGTGTGTGTGTGTATGTGTGTCTGTGTATGTGTGTGTGTGTGTGTGTGTGTCTTTAACAGGCCCTAGGTGATAGATAGACCAGCCCACCATTAATGACCATCTACCAGGCTTATTATATAGACGTGTGTGTGTGTGTGTGTGTGTGTGTGTGTGTGTGTGTGTGTGATAGACCAACTCACCATTAATAACCATCTACCAGGCTTATTATATAGACGTGTGTGTGTGTGTGTGTGTGTGTGTGTGTGTGTGTGATAGACCAACTCACCATTAATAACCATCTACCAGGCTTATTATATAGACATCTCTTCCGCATCATTTGTCTGGCTTACCCTATTCAGTACTGGTACCGGTGACGTTCTTTTAACTTTAGCCTGGCTACCATTCGATGATTTTATTTAGTTCGAAAAAAGGCTTCCAGCAATTAACAGGCTTCGAACTATCTCACTTAACCCTTTTTTTCTGTGTGAGTGAGGGAGACAAAATACAGAACTGCCTGTGGCGAGTGCCTCCCCTCAGAGTTGAAAGAGTGACCGGGCCAAAATCAAGGGACGTTCGAGCCAAAATGCCTGGACACACGGAGTTTGAAGCTATTTAAGTCATAGGAAGAGGGAAAGACAGATTCTGGGAGAGAGTCCCAGAGCTCTGCTGTTGAGAATACAGAAAGATTGAGAATAAAGTTTCAGTCTTGGGTGGAGAGTTGCAGAGTAGGGGTGGGATTATGTTGCAAAACGGGTGCTACGTGCTCTACGAAGATGGGGTGGTATACACTGATTATTGTAATAGCGGTAAAATAGTGAGAGAGATGCAACATTGTGGCGAAGAGAGAGAGAGACTGCAGATAATTAATGCGTGGACGTGAGTTAATGAGACGGAAGGATTTCTTTTCTACTTTGTCTAGAAGTACTGTGTGAGAGGATCCTCCCCACACATGTGAACAATACTCAATACATGGACGCACTGTGCCCCTGTACAGAGCAAGAAGCTTCGCATGGGTAAAGAACCCCTGGCGGTGGTTGAGCACACCCAGCTTCTAGGAAGCTGTTTTAGCAAGAGTGGCAATATGATCTTTCCAAGAGAGATCAGAAGAAAAAAACCACTGAGGATACTAAGAGAAGATGAAGGGTTAATTTGTATGTTGTTGGAGAGTAGGTCATAGTTTTCTGGAAGGGGGCGACGACTAGACAAATGCAGGTCTTTCTTAAACTGCATAAAATCGTCTCAATATAGCTCGAATTAACTTTTAAAAACGTCGCTGGTACAGAAGGGGTTAAGGGGGAAGTAGTTGATTTGTCTGGCCCCCCTTCTTCGTCATGCTTAGCCCCACTAGTTTTCAGATATTAAGACGATCGGCCCATTAGTTTGGCGATTTTAAGACCTTTCGCACCATATATTTTTCAATATTAAGACTTTTCCTGACATTTAGGTGTAGATATTTCCCTGGCGAGCGAAAGCGACCCTGTAATTTAATAGGAACTGGCCTTCAGCCGGGACATTTTTCGAAAAATGTACAAACTTGTCTTGAATGAGGGTCTTGGGGTGTGTTTTTTAAGCTTGATGGAGGTCTAGGGAAGAAACTAAACAAAAATCATTAAAAGATCCATAAGATAAATTATCTAGAAATGTTTGGCAATTGAATGTTGACGATGAAAGGTCCCGTGTTATACCCCCTCTTATGTCGCGTAAATGCCCCACCCGCCGATTTCTTCTAAGTTACAGGCTCGCTATCGCTCGCTCAGAGAAAATTTCGAAACCTGAATGGGATGAAGCGTTTTATTATTATGTCCAACTATTGGGGTGAAGCGTCTTATTATTGCCAAACTGATGGGGTGAAACGTCTTAGAATCTCCAAACAAATGGAATGAAACATGGGAGACCAAATAGACCACCCTCGGTCTAGATAGGGTTATACCAAGACATTTTTGACCATATCAAATTGGCGATAATCGATCCCGTGTGATACCTCCTTTTGTAGGCACGTTGCGGCAAGTATTACATGTTTTATTACTTGCCTTAAGGGAGAGGTAGTCGCTTTTTCTGGACCTCCTTCTCCCTCATGTTTAGCCCCCTTAGTTTTCATATTTTAACTCTCTCCGACATATGACGCGATTTTGAGCCTATTAGGGATACTTTAAAGCCTTTGTTACCATCAGGGGTATCGAGAACCCTATTTTAGTTTAGTTACTTCAACCTCTGCAGTTGTCTTTGAGTTAGCTGTGGGCAGAAAACTAATTTTGGAGAGGTAATTATAAGAGTGAGAGAACTCTATTTCTTATTGCTAATCTGGCAACCTCTGCGTCATATGTGCGTGAAAGGGTTAAGATGTTTGTCCCATTACTTTGTCGATTTCAAGACCTTTCGCTCCATTTCTTTGTCAATATTAAGAACTTTCCTGCTATTCAGGAATCTATTTTTTCATAGCGAGCAATAGCGAGCCATTTTTGTATGGAGAAATACGACTTCGCCGGAGACATTTTTCTACTTAAAAATATTGAAATTTAGTCAGCTGTCTAAACCATAATCCAAAATATGTAAGTCAATACCTGGATGAGAATAAACATCTTAAAACAGTAGGCAGAATGGGGTCGAATGGCTACTACCCAGAATAAAAAAGCGGGTTGGTCCTCTTAACCTCTTCTGTACCAGCGACGGCAGGGAACCGTCAGTAATATACTTTCCTTGTAACTTCCAGTTGTTGTTGTTGTTGCTGTTCCCCAGGCTGTCTGGCCGAACAGCCCCAAGGTCCCGAGCAAGGCCAAGGCCATAAACGAGCGCCCCCACAAAACCCTCCCTGCTTACCACTAATAAAGCCCGGGTGACCAAAGCCACTCCAAGGCAGGGAGCTGAGGAGGGTGCGGAAACGCCTGGGAAACCAAAGACCCACCAAAGGCCCTGTGCCCCTCAGCAATTATGAAGGAAAAGTTGAGGAGCAAAGGAAAAATGTGACGCTTTGGCTCCCAATCTAGGGATGTCAATCCACGGAAAAGACGCCATCACTTGAGATCTATCTATATCTATCTACAGTATATGCTCAGGCTCAATCCCAACTTTTCCTATTTTTTTATTTTCATTTTCCTCTATTTTATTATTTTTTATTTTTTATTTTTTATTTATTTTTTTCTTGGGGGTGGCCGACTCAAGACAGAGCAAGAACAGGAAAACACAAACCACAAGACAAAACAACGAACAAACACAGACAAAACACAAAATTCACACACATCTAGGTCACCCAGGAGAATACCCAGAGACCAGGGTCACCAAGGTCGCTCTAGCACTCCCCTGGCCGCCGACCACCCTAGAAAATATATAAGTAAAAGGAACAGTCAGAGTAAGCTATGGGTATGGTAGAGATCGCTCAGTTCTCACTCTGATAGACCAGCCCATCACCACATGACTAGAACCCAATCCTCTCAGCATCAGCTAGGAAAGGCCCTAGAAAGCCGCCTTTGGCGGGGGGATAGCTCCCCTATTTCAACTCCTTTCGGGGTTGGGCACCCGCCTGTAACTGCCAGTATCAGGCAGTGCCTGGTACCACAACCGTTTGAGCACTGTTCTAGAGTTGGCAACATTTCTCAGCTTATATCGAACCCTCTGCAGGCTGGGAGAGCAAGTATTCCTTCATCTTTTGAGGTGGGAGGTTGTTCTATCTTGCCATTTTGGCCACATTGCTTGGGACTGGGGGGGACTTTTATTACTGTACCCTACGGTAAAGTAGGGGTTAATAGAGCGTTCACATGCATTGTTTGTCTATCTATATTTATCTTTGTTTGTCTAGTTATCTATCTTTCCCTGTCTATCTTGTCTTTTATCATATTAATCTGTCTTATTATAATGTTCTTTCATATTCATGTATCTTGCACATACTCTCACTCTCATACTAACACACACACTCACTATATCTCTATCACCCTCACTCTCTCATTTTCTCTCTCTCTCTCTCTCTCTCTCTCTCTCTCTCTCTCTCTCTCTCTCTCTCTCTCTCTCTCTCTCTCTCTCTCTCATGTAACTACGGGTAACGGTGAAAAACCAACTAAATTCCAGCTTCTGTAATCTAACCAAAAAATAATATACTTTTGATGATAGTCGTGTTGGAAATTACTAAATACATAGACTATATTTCGAAAATTTGGCTTTCATTCTAATGTTTCGGATACAACAAAGAGAACTATAATTTAGCAAGAATTATACAAACTGAATAATCGTTACTCCTAATTATCTCACAGACGGAACAATTTGAGGAATAATTATGATGATTGGCGATAAATGTGATATGAAGGATTGCGTGTTTTCTTTTTTGTGTAATAAAGCAAAAGTTAATGTTTGTGTGTGTGTGTGTGTGTGTGGGTGGGTGTATGTGTTTGCGTGCGTGTGTATGTATGCATCAAGTGAGTGTTTTTGTTTGAAGTTGATGAGTGAGTAAGAGTGAATGAGTGTGTGGGTGTATATGTGTGCGTGCGTGTGTATGTATGCATCAAGTGAGTGTTTTTGTTTGAAGTTGATGAGTGAGTAAGACTGAATGTGTGTGTGGGTGTATATGTGTGCGTGCGTGTGTATGTATGCATCAAGTGAGTGTTTTTGTTTGAAGTTGATGAGTGAGTAAGAGTGAATGTGTGTGTGGGTGTATATGTGTGCGTGCGTGTGTATGTATGCATCAAGTGAGTGTTTTTGTTTGAAGTTGATGAGTGAGTAAGAGTGAATGTGTGTGTGGGTGTATATGTGTGCGTGCGTGTGTATGTATGCATCAAGTGAGTGTTTTTGTTTGAAGTTGATGAGTGAGTAAGAGTGAAGTTTGAAGTTGATGAGTGAGTAAGAGTGAATGAGTGTGTTTTTATATTAAAAAGGGTGTTTGTGTGATAATATATTATAAACAAATCTCTATCTATCTATCTATCTATCTATATGCTCAGGCCCAATCCCCATTTTGGGGGTAGCCGACTCAAGACAGAGCAAGAACAGGGAAAACACAAAAAATGCAATATAAAAACATGAAATAACAATAATAATAATAATATTAAAAATAATAATAATAAAAATACTACTACTAATAATACTACTACTAACAGTAATACAAATACTACTACTAATAATACTACTACTAACAGTAATACAAATACTTCTACTAATAATACTACTACTAACAGTAATACAAATACTACTACTAATAATACTACTACTAACAGTAATACAAATACTACTACTAATAATACTACTACTAACAGTAATACAAATACTACTACTAATAATACTACTACTAACAGTAATACAAATACTACTACTAATAATACTACTACTAACAGTAATACAAATACTACTACTAATACTACTACTAACAGTAATACAAATACTACTACTAAAATACTACTACTAACAGTAATACAAATACTACTACTAATAATACTACTAACAGTAATACAAATACTACTAATAATACTACTACTAACAGTAATACAAATACTACTACTAATAATACTACTACTAACAGTAATACAAATACTACTACAATAATACTACTACAAACAGTAATACAAATACTACTACTAATATTACTACTACTAACAGTAATACAAATACTACTACCAATAATACTACTACTAACAGTAATACAATACTACTACTAATAATACTACTACTAACAGTAATACAATACTACTACTAATAACTACTACTAACAGTAATACAAATACTACTACTAATAATACTACTACTAACAGTAATACAAATACTACTAATATACTACTACTAACAGTAATACAAATACTACTACTAATACTACTACTAACAGTAATACAAATACTACTAATAATACTACTACTAACAGTAATACAAATACTACTACTAATAATACTACTACTAACAGTAATACAAAACTACTACTAATAATACTACTACTAACAGTAATACAATACTACTACTAATAATACTACTAACAGTAATAAATACTACTAATATATACTACTAACAGTAATACAAATACTACTACTAATAATACTACTACTAACAGTAATACAACTACTACTAATAATACTACTACTAACAGTAATACAAATACTACTACTAATAATACTACTAACAGTAATACAAATACTACTACTAATAATACTACTACTAACAGTAATACAAATACTACTACTATAATACTACTACTAACAGTAATACAAATACTACTACTAATAATACTACTACTAACAGTAATACAAATACTACTACTAATAATACTACTACTAACAGTAATACCAATACTACTAATAATACTACTACTAACAGTAATACAAATACTACTACTAATAATACTACTACTAACAGTAATACAAATACTACTACTAATAATACTACTACTAACAGTAATACAAATACTACTACTAATAATAATACTAACAGTAATAAAAATACTACTACCAATAATAATACTACTACTAACAGTAATAAAAATACTACTACCAATAATACTACTACTAACAGTAATACAAATACTACTACTAATAATATACAATACTACTACTAAAAATACTACTACCAATAATAATAATACTAACAGTAATAAAAATACTACTACTAATAATAATAATACTAACAGTAATAAAAATACTACTACCAATAATAATAATACTAACAGTAAGAAAAATAAACTCGTATAATAATAACTACAATACAAATACGGAAAGCACCGGACTAAATGGGTGAGAAATACTGCCAAACCGTGTCTCCTTCCATTTATGAAACAAAAGGTCTAACACGAGGAAATATCATGGAGATTGGTTATGAATATGATATGAAAGAATGCGTTATTGTTTTGTAAAGAGAGAGAGAGAGAGAGAGAGAGAGAGAGAGAGAGAGAGAGAGAGAGAGAGAGAGAGAGAGAGACTGCCTCCATTTATGACACAAACGTTATAACACAAGGAATGCTTATGCAGATGGTGAGACGAATATAATTATGTAGAAATGTGTTTGGTTGTTGAGAGAGAGAGAAAGAGAGAATAAACGTGAGTGCCTCCATTTATGACACGAACGTTATAACACAAGGAATGATTATGTAGATTGGTGACGAATAGTATATGTAGAAATGTGTATGGTTGTTGAGAGAGAGAGTGAGAGTGTGTGGGTGCGTGTGTGTGTGTGAGTGAGTGAGTGAGTGTGACAGAATTGATATGTATCAAAGAGGAAATGAAGGAAGTGTGTGTGTGTGTGAGAGAGAGAGAGTGAATTATTAAGTGTGTATGTGTGAGAGAGTGAGTGATTAAGTGTGTGTGTGTGTGTGTGTGTGTGTAAAGAGACGATAGGGCAGTATATAATTATTCAAGGTTCTTAAGACAGACAATTTTCTCCATAAGTAGACTCGTGGGATGGGTGTTTAAATGTTAGTGTGTGGTAGTTGAAATTGTGGTAGTTGTGGTGGTTATAGTTTTGGTGGTTATAATTGTGGTAGTAGTGGTGGTTATGATTGTGGTAGTTGTGGTGGTTATAATTGTGGTAGTTGTGGTGGTTATGATTGTGGTAGTTGTGGTGGTTATAATTGTGGTAGTTGTGGTAGTTATAATTGTGGTAGTTGTGGTAGTTATAATTGTGGTAGTTTTGGTGGTTATAATTGTGGTAGTTGTGGTGGTTATGATTGTGGTAATTGTGGTAGTTGTGGTAGTTATAATTGTGGTAGTTGTGGTAGTTATAATTGTGGTAGTTGTGGTAGTTATAATTGTGGTAGTTGTGGTGGTTATAATTGTGGTAGTTGTGGTTATAATTGTGGTAGTTGTGGTGGTTATGATTGTGGTAGTTGTGGGGGTTATAATTGTGGTAGTTGTGGTAGTTATAATTGTGGTAGTTGTGGTGGTTATAATTGTGGTAGTTGTGGTAGTTATAATTGTGGTAATTGTGGTAGTTATAATTGTGGTAGTTGTGGTAGTTATAATTGTGGTAGTTGTGGTGGTTATAGTTGTGGTGGTTATAATTGTGGTAGTTGTGGTGGTTATGATTGTGGTAATTGTGGTAGTTGTGGTAATAATTGTGGTAGTTGTGGTAATATTTGTGGTAGTTGTGGTAATAATTGTGGTAGTTGTGGTGGTTATAATTGTGGTAGTTGTGGTGGTTATAATTGTGGTAGTTGTGGTGGTTATAATTGTGGTAGTTGTGGTGGTTATAATTGTGGTAGTTGTGGTGGTTATAATTGTGGTAGTTGTGGTGGTTATAATTGTGGTAGTTGTGGTTGTTATAATTGTGGTAGTTGTGGTAGTTATAATTATGGTAGTTCTGGTGGTTATAATTGTGGTAGTTCTGGTGGTTATAATTGTGGTAGTTGTGGTGGTTATAATTTTGGTAGTTGTGGTAGTTATAATTGTGGTAGTTGTGGTGGTTATAATTGTGGTAGTTGTGGTGGTTATAATTGTGGTAGTTGTGGTGGTTATAACTGTGGTAGTTGTGGTGGTACTGTGGTAGTTGTGGTGGTACTGTGGTAGTTGTGGTGGTACTGTGGTAGTTGTGGTGGTACTGTGGTAGTTGTGGTGGTTATAATTGTGGTAGTTGGGGTGGTTATAATTATGGTAGTTGTGGTGGTTATAACTGTGGTAGTTGTGGTGGTTATAATTGTGGTAGTTGTGGTGGTTATAATTGTGGTAGTTGTGGTGGTTATAATTATGGTAGTTGTGGTGGTTATAACTGTGGTAGTTGTGGTGGTTATAACTGTGGTAGTTGTGGTGGTTATAATTATGGTAGTTGTGGTGGTTATAATTGTGGTAGTTGTGGTGGTTATAACTGTGGTAGTTGTGGTGGTTATAATTGTGGTAGTTGTGGTGGTTATAACTGTGGTAGTTGTGGTGGTTATAATTATGGTAGTTGTGGTGGTTATAACTGTGGTAGTTAAAATGGTGGTAGTTAACATTTTTGATAGTTGTTCATATACAGTACAGTAGATAACTTAGACCTCAATAAGTTGTTTATTCAATAGAAGTAGGCCAAAAATCATGACCTCAAACTTCTGTAACTCGAAAAGGGCTAGAGCAAATGGGCTGTAAATGTCCACACCTATTTACTGGCTCACCCAAGACGCACAACCTATTAGTTTGGCTATTAAGACCTTACGCCCCATACTGATAATGAAAGACTCGAGTTACAAGATCATGTCGGACAATTTTCTGCAGCAGTAGGCTTGAGGGAGTTGGGTTAAAGGTGCAAGATGGTTGTGGTGGTTGAGCAGTTTATATTGTGGTAGGAATGGTCGTGATAGTGGTGGTAGTAGTAGTAGTGGTAGTGTTTGTGGTAGTAGTAGTGGTAGTGGTGGTAGGAATGGTCGTGATAGTGGTGGTAGTAGTAGTAGGGGTAGTGGTGGTAGTAGTAGTGTTAGTGGTGGTAGGAATGATTGTGATAGTGGTGGTAGTAGTAGTAGTGGTAGTGTTTGTGATAGTAGTAAGGGTAGTGGTGGTAGTAGTAGTGGTAGTGGTGGTAGGAATGGTCGTGATAGTGGTGGTAGTAGTAGTAGTAGTGGTAGTGTTTGTGATAGTAGTAGGGGTAGTGGTGGTAGTAGTAGTGGTAGTGGTGGTAGGAATGGTCGTGATAGTTGTGGTAGTAGTAGTGGTAGAGTTTGTGGTAGTGGTAGTGATGGTTATATTTGTCGTAATAACTCTCGTAAATTTCTATGAAAAGCCTACTCCGCCTTTTATCCTGGCTGGAAACTTTTCTCTTTATATCACTTGGGGTTTGAAGGGAAGGTTTTTCCTATATATATATATATATATAGGGGAGGTGTGGTGGAGTGGTCTTGCCACTGGCCTTGTAATCCAAAGGTCCCGGGTTCAAATCCCGATGTATCAATGGGAAGATATTATTGGGATGGAATTTGTGCTGTACCTGGTATCAGTGCATTACCACAAGCCCACCGAAACGTCAATACAATACCCTCATTGTTCCCTGATTAAATAGCACTGTATGAATATTCCCATATTCAAAATATGCTATAGGGGTGCAATGCCTGGTGAGTTATCTGCTCAACAGGTGGCGTTGTGTGTGTGTAAGTGTGAGAGTCCGAGTGTAGGGGGTGAGGCAGTGAAGCACGGGAACGAGGTGGCTTCAGAGATGGGGTCGTTTCGGGCCATGAGTGAGCACCGTGCCGTGCCTCATGTGAAGGCAAGATGGCAGGTGCTCGTTGTACTCTACGTGCTTCACATGTCTCACTCCCTAGACTGGAACAAGACCTCACAGGCTTCACTGTTCATTGTAAAGCGGTGAATGTTAAGGCTCTCAGCCTATGCCCGAGAGGAAGTAAGTTGGAATATAGAAAAGAAAAAAAAATATATATATATATACAGTATATATATATTCTTGCTTCCAAATTTCTTAAGCATTTCTCTTCTTATAATTTGCTCTCAGATCGCCAGTATGGCTTCCTTAAGGGTCGCTCTACTGGTGATCTTCTTTCATATCTTACTAACTCTTGGTCATCCAACTTCCGGGACTTGGTGAGACTTTTTCTGTTGCACTAGACATATCGAAGGCCTTCGATAAAGTCTGGCACAAATCTTTAATTTCCAAACTGCCCTCCTTCGGTTTCTATCCCTCCATCTGTGCCTTTGTCTCTAATTTCCTTTCCGGCCGTTCCATAGCTGCGGTTGTGGACGGCCATCGCTCATTTCCTCATCCTATCAACTCCGGTGTTCCTCAGGGTTCTGTCGTATCTCCTATTCTCTTTCTAATTTTCATAAATGATCTTCTCAACTGTACATCCAGTCCCATCCATTCATATGCAGACGACGCTACCTTACACCACTCAATTAGTTTTCCAGAACGCCCCAGCCAGCAGTCCCTCAAAAGCAAACTAATGAAGCCATAAAACACTTATCTTCTGATCTAGCTACTATTTCCAATTGGGGTAGAGAAAACCTTGTTGCATTTAATGCTTCCAAGACTCAATTTATCCATCTTACTACCCTTCAGGAACCTCCAGAGAACTATCCCTTATTCTTCAACAATACAAAAATCAACCCTTCATCTTTTCTCAATGTTCTCGGTGTCTCTTTTTCTTCTGCTCTCACTTGGAAAGACCATGTTACCAGTCTCACTAAGGCAGCCTCCCAGAAGCTGGGTGTGCTCAACCACCTCAAGGGGTTCTTTACCCCTGTGCAGCTTCTTGCTCTGTACAGGGGCACTGTGCGTCCTTGTATTGAGTATTGTTCACATGTGTGGGGAGGATCCTCTCATACCGCACTCCTAGACAAAGTAGAAAGGAAAGCCTTTCGTATCATTAACTCCAGTCCACTCACCAACTCTCTGTAATCTCTCTCTCTTCGCCGCAATGTTGCATCTCTCTCGCTATTCTATCGCTACTACAATAATCAGTGTTTCTCGGAGCTTTCCCAGTGTATGCCACCTCCTCTACGTAGGGTACGTAGTACCCGCCTTGCAACACAATCCCACCCCTACTCTGTGCAACTCTCCAACCCAAGAGTGAAATGCTATTCTCAGACTTTCTTCTATTCAACTGCTGAGCTCTGGAACTCTCTCCCAGACTCCGTTTTTCCCTTTTCCTATGACTTAAATTGCTTCAAATTCCGTGTGTCCAGGCATTTTAGCTCGAACGTCCCTTGATTTTGGCCCTGTCATTCTTTCAACTCTGGGGGAGGCACTCGCTGCAGGCAGTTATGCCTTTTGTCTCCCTCATTCACATAGAACAAAACAAATATATATACCGGTATATTATATTATTTCTTTATTTATTTTTGCTAATGTTTCTATACTTTTGTTCTAGTGTTTTTTATTCTTATTGTCTAAGATTTATCTTTATGTTCACTTGTGTTATAACTTGTATTTTTTCTCTTATTATCTTATGATTAATTTATTTATAACTTACATTTATCCTTTTGCATGTTATGCTTACAGTATATCAAAGGAGTACAAAGGAGTACAAAGGAAATCAAGCAACAACAGATCTAGTGACCCTTCTAGGTTGCTTGTCCTCCAAAACACTGAGGATCAAGTGTCCAAACAGTGGTTTAGAGTGGGTAAGGAAACATTGGAAAGGGAATTACTGCCCTGGAACTAATGTCCGTGGCAGGATTAGGAAGTTAGTAGGGGACAGATGAGTTAGTAACTGAGGGGAGGATAAAATAAAGTTATTCATTTACAAACGCAGTCAGTCGCGGGTTTGATGCGAGATATTTGTCTAGGCGGAGTTTAAATGAATCAACGGTGATGCAGTCTATAACGTTTCGGGGAAGCCCATTCCACAAGTTGACAACTCGATTGAAGAAGAAATTCTTAGATTCGTGTGAGTTAAAAGATTTACCAATAATTTTGCAACCGTTTCCCCGCGTGTAATTAGATTGGTCAATAGTGAAGTACTTACTACAGTTCATATTGTCGATGCCTTTGATGATTTTGAACACTTGAATTAAGTCACCTCTTAATCTGCGCTGGGTTAAAGGAAATAGATTTAATTCTCTAAGACGCTCTTCGTATGGTTTGTTCTTTAGGCTAGGTATCATTTTGGTAACTCTACGTTGAACTCGTTCTAGCTTGTTTATATCTTTTTGGTAATAAGGGCACCAGGATTGAACGCAGTATTCCAGAAGAGGGCGGACTAAGGAATTGTAAAGGGTTAGGATAACGTCTTTGGATTTATGCTCAAATGACCTGCCTATAAAGCCAATTATTTGTTTGCCTTCTTAACAACTTCTGAGCATTGTTGACTCGGTTTTAGGTTACTCGATATTGTTACTCCCAGATCGGTTTTCTCTGTTTACATTCTTAAGCTGAGTGCCATTCATCGAATAGTTTGCTTTCTCATTTAGGTATCCGATATGTAGTACTTTACATTTATCCGCATTGAAACTCATTTGCCAAATTTGGGCCCAACATGACAATTTATCTAGATTGTGTTGCATATCGTCAACTTGTTCTTTTGAGAGTACGCTATTTGCAATTTTTGTATCGTCAGCAAATTTTGAGATTGTGCAGGTGAGACCCTCATCTATGTCGTTGATGTAAATTAGAAAGAGAATTGGTCCTAGTACCGATCCCTGGGGTACCCCGCTACTTACATTGGTCCATTTAGATGCCTTACCGTTTATGACTACTCTTTGCTTTCTGTCGCTGAGCCAATTTTCTATCCATTTCAACACACCGTCTTGTATTCCATGCGCTTTTAGTTTTAGCAGTAAACGTTTGTGGGGAACTTTGTCAAATTTGGGTTTATCCCCCTCTCGTTCTCTCTCTCTCTCTCTCTCTCTCTCTCTCTCTCTCTCTCTCTCTCTCTCTCTCTCTCTCTCTCTCTCTCTCTCTCTCTCTCTCTCTCTCTCTCTCTCTCTCTCTCTCTGCCTGTCAACTCAACACGAAACTCAATAATTTGTTGTCGTCTAATGTCGTAACTTCCTTCTTTCCTCCCTGTCTTGCTTATTTACTTCCTTACTTACGTATTTCCTCTCTTTCTTCCTTCCTTCCTTCCTTTCTTTCTTCTATCCTTACATACCTACTTACTTAGTGATCATAAATAGCGATCATAAATCTATTTATTTTAATATACAATGGACAGGGAATGCCAAAGAGAATACGACACTTATCCCAGATTTCAGAAAAGCCGATTATGGTGGGCTAAGAAGTGACTTAAGGGTGGACCCTATTGTTAAGCAATTAAGTCAGGATATGCCAGAGTTAAACTTGCCACCTACATATAACCAGTTTATTGCTTCACTCCACAATGCTCAAAATAAATATATCCCTAAAAGAAAATTTAGATCGCCGCAGAACCAACCAAAATGGATGACTAATAAGCTAATAGATCTTATAGGAAAAAAGAAAGGAATATATAGAAAAATAAAGAAAGGCGAAAATCATCTACATATATACTATCAGACTCTATCAAGACAGGTCAAAAAGGAAATCAGGAAAGCAAAAAGAAATTATGAAATAAGGATAGCCAGTGACTCAAAAAATAACCCTAAAGCTTTTTACCAACTATATAAATCTAAAGTTAGAGATGTAATAGGCCCCCTAAAAACTTCAATAGGAGAAATAACAGAAAATGATTTAGAAATGTGCAGTACATTAAATAGTCAGTTTCTTTCCGTTTTCACTAATGAAAATTTGGCACAGATTCCAGAAGTCAATATGGTATATAGTGATAGTATAGAAAATATGTTAAATACAGTTAGTATAAGTAGAAATGATGTGCTTAAGGAAATTGACAGACTGAAACCTCAAAAATCGCCTGGTCCTGACGAGGTATATGCTAGAGTATTAAAGAATGCAGAGATGAGTTAAGTAGCCCATTAGCATTTTTATTTAACAAGTCTTTAGAAACAGGTTTAGTTCCAGAAGCTTGGAAGCTTGCAAATATAGTTCCGATCTTCAAAAAAGGTGATAAATCGATAGCATCCAATTACCGTCCCATTAGTCTCACATCAATCATAGGAAAGTTGCTAGAGTCTATTATTGCTAGGAAAATTAGAAGCCACTTAGACAAATTTAACTTAATAAATTCTTCTCAGCATGGATTCACTCAGGGACGTTCTTGCCTTACTAATTTGCTTAGCTTTTTCTCAGAGGTATATGAAGCAGTAGATAGTGACAAGTCATATGATATTATTTATTTAGATTTCAGTAAAGCTTTCGACAGAGTCCCTCATGAGAGATTGATGAGAAAGGTTGAGGCACATGGAATAGGAGGATCGTTGTTGGGATGGATTAGGTCATGGTTAATTGGTAGGAAACAGAGAGTCAGCATAAATGGTACCAAGTCAGAGTGGGGAGCAGTCAAAAGTGGTGTCCCCCAGGGATCGGTATTAGGTCCCCTGTTGTTTCTTATATACATAAATGACCTAGATTTAGGTATAACTAGTAGGATAAGTAAATTCGCAGACGATACTAAAATGGGGAGATCAATTGATTCAGATAGCGATATAGAGTGCCTCCAAAGGGATCTAGATACCTTACATGAATGGTCAGTAAATTGGCAGATGAAGTTTAACATTGACAAATGCAAGGTATTAAAGATAGGGAAGATGCATACAAATGTTAAATATAAACTAGCTAATTTAGAATTAGAAAATTCAGACTGTGAGAAAGATCTAGGTGTGTTTGTTAGCAATGATTTGAAGCCTAGAAAACAGTGTATAAGCGTTCGTAATAAGGCAAACAGGATTCTCGGGTTCATCTCTAGGAGTGTGAGTAACAGAACTGCTGATGTTATCTTAAAACTTTACTTGTCATTAGTGAGACCCCATATGGATTATGCTGTCCAATTTTGGTGTCCTTATTACAGAATGGACATAGATTAATTGGAGGAGAGTACAGCGTAGAATGACAAAAATGATCCATAATATTAGAAATCTTTCGTATGAAGAAAGGTTGAAGAAATTAGGTTTACATTCGTTAGAGAGACGCAGAGTTAGAGGGGATATGATAGAGGTGTTCAAGTGGGTTAGTGGGATTAACAAAGGGGACATGACAAATGTACTAAAGCTCAGTGATAGCGAAAGAACTCGTACCAATGGTTTCAAATTAGATCAATTTCGTTTCAGAAAAGATATAGGCAAATATTGGTTTGGTAACAGAGTTGTAGATGGGTGGAATAGACTACCAAGTGCTATAGTGGGGTCTAAAACGGTAGGGAGCTTTAAGATAAAATTGGATAAGCATATGGACGAGAAGGGTTGGGTGTGAAGGGGGATCAGCTGGGTTGGGCCAATCAGCACTCTGCATACCCCCATAATCCTGCGTTAATCTCTAACCGTTTTGGTAAGATGATCCTCAGGGTATTAGAGTGTTGAGCCTATAATTGGGCTTTGTAATTGAACTGGGGTTGTGTGGGACAGGGATCTGCCTTGCTTAGGCCAATCGGCTTTCTGCAGACTCCCATTTTCTTATGTTCTTATGTTCTTAGTCCCTTCCTTCCTTCTTTCCTTCTTATTTGCTGATATACTTATTTCCTTCCTTTTTCTTCCTCTTCCTTCCTTCCTTCCTTCCTTCCTTCCTTCCTTCATTCATTCATTCATTCATTCTCTCCTTACATACTCTCTTCCTCTTTTCCTTCCCTCCTTCCTTCCTTCCTCCCTTCCTTCCTTCCTTCCTTCCTTCCTTCATTCATTCATCCTTCCTCTTCTGTTGTCTTATACATTTTGTTTCATTCGTGCTGTAATCAATCAATTCATTCATACATTCCTTGCCTGTATCTTTCCTTCCTTCCTTCCTCTCTGTCCATAATGCCCGTTTGTTTTCTTTCAGTTTTGTTCTTTGATCTTTCTTTCGCACCTGCACTAATACATACATTGTTTTCTTTGCTTACTTTTTCCTTGCGTGGTTGCTTCCTCAATTCCTTTCCTTGCTTACTTTTTACTTTGTTACCTCCCTCCCTCCCATCCTTCTTTACCTTCGTCCTTGCTCCATTCCCCCCCCCCTCTCTCTCTCTCTCTCTCTCTCTCTCTCTCTCTCTCTCTCTCTCTCTCTCTCTCTCTCTCTCTCTCTCTCTCTCTCTCTCTCTCTCAAGCAACTAAATAACTAACCAAATCTATGCAACAAAGACCAGTGATACTAATATAATATAATTATATAATAATAGCGAAAGCAACCATCGAGAAAAATAATATTACGTCTACTACTACTACTACTACTACTACTACTACTACTACTAATGATAATAATAATAATAATAATAATAATAATAATAATGATAATAGTGTATTCCGAGGGGAGCCGATATACAGGTCTGGTCACGAAATTCTTGGGATCATAACATTTCGTCGTAAAAATAAAAATAAAAGCTAATCTATGTGAATTGGTAGAGAGAGAGAGAGAGAGAGAGAGAGGGGATGAAGGCTTTTAGACAAGATTCTGAAGAAATATCCGAAATTTTAAGTTAAATATTGCATTATCACTAACAACCTTTCAACACAATCCCACTTCTATTCTGTTCAGCTCTTCAACCCAAGAATTAGCAAATTTTCTCAGTCTTTCTTCTACTCAATAAGTAAATACTGGAACTCTCTCCCTCAATCAATCTTTCCTTCATCCTATGACTTAGACTGCTATAAACATCGTGTGTCCAGGCACTTTGACCCCAAGGTCCCTTGAATTTGGCTCTCTGTCACTCTTTTGGCTTTGGGGGAGACACTCGTCTCAGGTAAAGCCTGTTTTTTGTCTCCTTCATACATATAGAACAAAAAAGGCATATTAAAACATAAATATACGTCCTTATCTCTATCAGTCACAATAAAACATATATATTTTTAAAAGTTCTATGAAATATTTAATAACCAACACGAGAAGTTTATCTAAGTGGTTTCTTGAAGGAGCAAAACCCTGCATGCCATTCATGACCTCGTTTACAGGCAGTGTGGACATTAGCTGCCTCCTAGTTGCCCCATTTACCTGACGTAGTGGGTTAGCAATATGGCGGCTGAGTTGGTTTTAGTTTGTGTGTATTTCTTATGGGTCATTTTACCAATTAAAGAGGTACCGGCCTTCGTGGGACATTTTTCTACCTAAAAATTTACAAGTTTATCTTGAAGAGGGGTCTAGGGAGTGTTTTTCTAAGTTTGACGGAGGTCTAGCGAGGAAGCTAAGAAATATAGGAATAAATAAATTAATAGACCCCCCCCCCCCCGAAAAAAAGAAAAAGAAGAAGAAGAAGAAGAAGAAGACCCATCTCCCCTTAGTGTTAGCCAAAATAACCGGTAAAATAGGTCCATCGTACTAAAGGGGTTAATATAATCTAAAATAGGTCACCCTCTTCGCTCGACTGTCCCTCTAAGTGGAAATAATGAGAGACAGAGAGAGAGAGAGGGTGGAAATAATGAGAGAGAGAGAGAGAGAGAGAGAACTACATAGGTCTAAGATAATCTAAAATAGGTCACCCTTTTCGGTCGACTATCCCTATAATAAGTGGAAATAATGGCCTAGTACTTGGAGAGCGGAAGGTGGAGAGAGAGCCTTCTACTTGGAGAGCGGAAGGTGGAGAGAGAGCCTTCTACTTGGAGAGCGGAAGGTGGAGAGAGAGCCTTCTACTTTCCTGTCCTTATCGTCTATTATAAACTGTCCCTGTCTACTGTGTCTAGTAGTATTATAGTAGGGTCTGCAAGGTCTGTGCAGTCTCTCTCTCTCTCTCTCTCTCTCTCTCTCTCTCTCTCTCTCTCTCTCTCTCTCTCTCTCTCTCTCCTATTATTCAGCTTTCCACGGTTGGCACTGGCCGCTTACCTATCACGCGAGATGTAATACCAGTACAATAGCGGGTATTTGGCAGGACACTATAAACGCCATTTAAGGGGACACTGACTGATTTTTTGGCCTATACATTCACTCATTCATAAATTCTTAGTTTCCTCGCTAGACATCCCTCAACTTAGAAAAATAACCCCTAGACAAATTTGTACCTTTTTCGGTAGAAATATGTGCCGGCCGAAGGCCAGTTCCTCTTACAATTACAGGCTCGCTATCGCTCGCCAGGAAAATGTCGACACCTAAATGGCACGATGGGTCTTAATATGTATAACAAAATGGGACGAAAAGTCTTACAATCGCCAAACAAATGGGCCAAACGTCTAAAAATCTAAGAAATAATGGGACTAAACACGAGGGAGAAAAGGGACCAGAAAAACTCCCGTCTCCCCTTAATCTTTGAGAACATGCACACACCTCACCCATGTGGCCTGATATGTTGGAATTAATTTATTGCTACTGCAATCATGTGATGCAAAATAACATTATATAAATCAATCAAATGTCTTTAAGGGAGCTCACCTCGCTTTTTTCTCTTTCTCTCCCTCTCGCTTTGGCTTGTATCCATTCGGCCCCATTCTGCCTACTGTTTTAAGACGTTTACCCCCATCTAGGTGTCAATATTTTCCTGGCGAGCGGTACCGAGCCAGCTATATTGTTAGTTTTATAGCAAGGTAAATTTGTACATTTATCGATAGAAAACTGTCTCCGGCGAAGCCAGATTTCTCCATACAATGCTGGATCGCTATCGCTCGCCAGGAAAAAATCGACACCTGGATGGGGATAAACGTCTTAAAACAGTTGGCTGAATGGGGCCAAATGGATACCAGTCAGAGAAAGAAAGAAAAGGAGAGAAAGATAAAAAAGCAGGTGACCCCTCTTAACACAGTAAGGTGTCAGAAAAAGCAATTCTGGCTGTCATTGCTTGAGTTTATACAATTGAGGAAGGATCTTTGGGAATTGTAAGGGTAAAGACTGTCTCAATTAACCCTCTGAATTCCATATACCCTTCCTAATCCGAATAAAATCGTCTAATGAGATCCAGAAAGCAGATAAGAAATGCGTAATCGGATCTTGAAAGGGTTAACCTAAGAGGGATAACTGGTCCAATGGATGGCTGAGAGAGAGAGAGAGAGAGAGAGAGAGAGAGAGAGAGAGAGATTTTCCCTCCTAACTGAAAATAATGACCTAGGAAGCGGAAGGAACCCCCACTGACCTTCTGACCTAATTTTATCTGACCTGGCCTAACCTTTCTATATTATTTGTTTTGTCTTCTCTTTCCCTCACTTAAGCATCAGTAGTCTATAATATTTCTCAACTTTGTTCT
>CM064492.1:35184670-35303756 GCA_032716605.1 Paralithodes platypus
ATTGCACCGGTATGACAAACTGTTAAGTGAGATAGTTCGAAGCCTGTTAATTACCGGAGGCCCTATTAGACGATTATTAGACGATTATTAGACGATTATTAGACGATTATTCAGATTAGGAAAGGCTTGTGGAAGTCAGAGGGTTGATTGAGGCCGTCTTTACCCGTTTAAGGGGAGGTTTTTAGTTTGGTCTCTAGATATCCATCAAGCTTAAGATTACACCCCCTTGAGCCCCTTTCAAGATAAATTTGTACATTTTTCGGTAGAAAAATGTCCCGGCTGAAAGCCGGTTCCTCTTAAATTACAGGCTCGCTATCGCTCGCCAGGATAAAATCGACACCTAAATTGCACGAAAAGTCTTAAAATTGACGGAAATGGGACGAAAGTTCTTAAAATCGCCAAACTAATGGGGCGACTGTCTTAAAATCTCAAAAGCAATGGGGCTAAACATGAGGGAGAAAGGGGTCCAGAATAAAATCCCTCAAGTCGATATCTCCCCTTAACTCCCACAGATCCTTCCTAAACTGAATAAAATCGTCTAATAGTAGCCACAATACAGTTGAAAGGACGGCGCCGGTATTGAAAGGGTTAACTCCTTGAGGTTTATGAGGCTGTTTGATAGTTTATTCTGGTTATCATTAGACGATTTTATACAGTTTAGGAAGGATCTGTGGGAGTTAAGGGGAGATATCGACTTGAGGGATTTTATTCTGGAACCCTTTCTCCCTCATGTTTAGCCCCATTGCTTTTGAGATTTTAAGACAGTCGCTCCATTAGTTTGGCGATTTTAAGAACTTTCGTCCCATTTCCGTCAATTTTAAGACCTTTCGTGCAATTTAGGTGTCGATTTTATCCTGGCGAGCGATAGCAAGCCTGTAATTTAAGAGGAACCGGCTTTCAGCCGGGACATTTTTCTACCGAAAAATGTACAAATTTATCTTGAAAGGGGCTCAAGGGGGTGTAATCTTAAGCTTGATGGATATCTAGAGACCAAACTAAAAACCTCCCCTTAAACGGGTAAAGACGGCCTCAATCAACCCTTTGACTTCCACATGCATTTCCTAATCTGAATAAAATTGTCTAATAATCGTCTAATAATCGTCTAATAATCGTCTAATAATCGTCTAATAATCGTCTAATAATCGTCTAATAATAGCCAGACAAACGAAAAGAAATGCGGCATCGGATCTTGCAAGAGTTAATTCGTATCTACCACAAGCTTTACGGTTTCTCTATTGTATTATTTATTTATTGTATATATTCATAATTATACTGTATATAATGTATTTGTATTTTATTTATTTTATTTATGTATTGTATCATTGTATTATGACAATTGAGCAGTGAAAAGTTATAATCTAGTCTTTTTGTTTAGCTTGAAGTGGGGTCTGAAGAAACGTTTATTAGCTTGACTGATGTCTGGGGAGGCGTTTTTCTAGCTTGAAACGTTTATTAGCTTGAGAGGGTGGTCTGATGAAACGTTTATTAGCTTGAAGGGGGTCTGAGAAAACGTTTATTAGCTTGAAGGGGGTCTGAGAAAACGTTTATTAGCTTGAAGGGGGTCTGAGAAAACGTTTATTAGCTTGAAGGGGGTCTGAGAAAACGTTTATTAGCTTGAAGGGGGTCTGAGAAAACGTTTATTAGCTTGAAGGGGGTCTGAGGAAACGATTATTAGCTTGAAGGGGCGTCTGAGGACACGTTTATTAGGTTGAAAGGAGTGTCTGAGGAAACGTGTATTAGCTTGAAGGGGGTCTGAGGAAACGATTATTAGCTTGAAGGGGGTCTGGTGAGGTGTTTTTCTAGCTTGAAGAGGGTCTGATGAAACGATTATTAGCTTGAAGGGGGTCTGGTAAGGTGTTTTTCTAGCTTGAAGAGGGTCTGATGAAACGTTTATTAGGTTGAAGGGGGTCCCCGTTTGAGGAAACTTGTATTAGCTTGAAGGGTGCCCCCGTCTGAGGCAACGTTTATTACCTTGAATGGGGTCTGAGAAAGTGTTTCTTTACCTTGAATGGGGGCCCTCGTTTCGGGAAACGTTTAGTAGTTTGAAGGGAGTCTGGGGAGGCGTTTTCTATCTTGAAGGGGGAGTCTGAGGAAACGTTTATTAGTTTGAAGGGGGTCTGAGGAGGCGTTCTCCAAGCTTTAAGGGGGTGGACTCTGCAGATGAAGCGTTTTTATAATCTTGAAGGGGGTCTGGGGAGGCGTTTCTCTAGCTTGAAGGGAGTCTGGGGAGTTGAAGGGGGGGGGGGGGGGTCTGGGGGTTCATTCTTACCCAATCCACTTAATGTGATCACGCCTATGGTGTTGCCCTAACAGAATACCTTTCATACATATTAGTTATGTTAATGATGGTGTGTGTGTGTGTGTGTGTGTGTGTGTGTGTGTGTGTGTGTGTGTGTGTGAGGGTGTTTGTTAATGTGTTAGTGAGTGTGTGTGTGTGTGTGTGTGTGAGTGAGTGTGTGTGTGTGTGAGGGTGTATGTGTGTGTGTGTGTGTGTGTGTTTGTGTGTGAGAGAGAGAGAGAGAGCGAGAATATTTCTGGTGAGTTAAAGGGGAGTGGGAAGGAGAGAGACGAGGGTGACATGTCTGAGAGAGAGAGAGAGAGAGAGAGAGAATCTTGCGGAAAAGGAAGTAATATTTCGTAAGAGATATTGAACAGAGAAAGAGAGCGAGAGACAGTGTGTGTGTGTGTGTGTGTGTGTGTGTGTGTGTGTGTGTGTGTGTATGTGTGGAAAGGGAAGTAATCATTCTAACAACTTATTTACAGACATAGCATTAAGGTCTAGGATGAACGGAGAGAGAGAGAGAGATGTGTGTGTTGGTGTTAAGTTAGTGTATGCATAATTTAACACCGGAAAAGGGATTTATGTTATTCTTATTTATTATTTTATTTATTATTTTATTTTCATTTATTATTGTTATTTTTTACTAATATAATGTGTTAGTTAACCCCTTTAGGATTCTGAGGCGTTTAAGCTGTTCAATGTGGCTATCATTAGACGATGTTATGCAGTTTAGGAAGAACCACTACCAATTTCAAGAGCTCAAAAATAACTCAAGTATGCCTCTGACTCACATAGACCCTTCCTAAGCTGAATAAAGTTGTCTAATTATAGCCCAAATAAACTGTCAAAACGCATCATAATCCACAAGGGGTTAAATACATATATATATCTCTTACATAATATACTAAGTTTTTTTTTCCTTTGGATGTAGATGATGATAATTGCAATCATTATAAAATCGATAACCTTCCTTTAGTTAGTTAAAATAGGACTTCAGAGGCTATCAACCCTCCTGGATTATTAAGCCAGCACACTGTAAGTCAAGAAGAATAGCGTCAGGACTGGAGCCCCTTTTCGAGAACTCCAGTCCCTTGATAATCTTCAGAATTAAGGGGAGACGGTATTTTTTGTTTTGGTCCCCTTTCTCCCTAGTGTTTAGTCCCATTAGTTTTGAGATTTTTAGACGTTTGGCCCATTTGTTTGGCGATTTTAAGACCTTTCGTCCCATTTCGTTATAAATTTTAAGACCTATCGTGCCATTTAGGTGTCGATTTTTTCCTTGCGAGCGATAGCGAGCCTGTAATTTGTAAGAGGAATCGGCCTTCGACCGGGACATTTTTCTACCGAAAAATTTACAAATTTATCTTGAGGGGGGTCTAGGGGATGTTTTTCTAAGTTTGAGGGATGTCTAGCGATGAAGCTAAGAATTTATGAATGAATTAATTTATAGGACAAAAAAGCAATCAGTGTCCCCTTAAATAGAAAAAAATTGTGAAATAGTATGGGACATTATGCGACTATATACAGTACAATTACCGTGTTGAGATTTTCACTTAAGAGGTCTTTTGCTGGATCCCTTTCTTCGTCATGTTTAAGGCCGAGTCACACACAGTACGGCCGCCGCTCAACAGCCGCCGATAGAGGATGACTTGCACTTTTTCGCCGATTCTAAACGAATCACTGCATCACGCATCACCGCACGATCCTCGCCGCCACACGTTGACCTTACGACAAGCCCTCGACAGTCATTCGATACACACACAACACACCCGCTGCTAACACGATCGTTGTAGAATAAAACATTGACCGGCCACGATGCTCACTCGACTATCACACGTTGGGCATACGGTAACAACAGGATAACGCCGTTGTTGGTCGATAACCATACGAGAACAGCACGCCATGCGCACGCGTGTAAACGACATACACATGGGTGTGGAACGATTAGTACGACCTTGGTACGACAGACACACACGATTGCTGCACGGCAAATGACCCGCCCCATATATACATGGGTGGGTGGCCACCCCCTTCATTCTACCCTAGGGGGGTGGGAAACTTGCCCTAGGATCTGTGGAAATTCTGGCATTGAGCTGATGGGAGACAGACACGGCCATTTGGGGTAAATAATGAGAGGTGAAGAGAGAGAGAGAGAGAGAGAGCTAGAGCTAGGTTTAAATGGCAGAGAGAGAGAGAGAGAGGGTCAATTGTTGTCGAGTAGCGATCCTGATTTATCGTGTGGGACTTGCTAATATGTTTTATGAATCACGATTGATTGTGTGGTAGTTGTGCTATTGTCGTGCTATTAATGTGTATTGATCGAACTGTGGTCGTCCTGTTGACCTGTCAGTCGTACACCACTCGTCGTCGAAAACGTTGACCGATCACAGGACGATAAGTACAATTCCCACAGAATCATTGGACGATAGATACCAGATAGTCACACTATAGAAAATAACGTTTTTTTCCTGCCGACTGTCGGCCAGAAAATAGTGCATGCAGTACTTTTTTGACCGATCACCGCCGACAATTTCCGCGCCACCCAACCGCCCCTCGATTACGAGGATACGAGGCGATCTTTTTAGACGATAACAGACGATGTCAGGCGAATTGGGAAAAATTCAAATTTTTTGAAAAGATTGGCTGTGATCGCCGGTTAACGTACTGTGTGTGACGCGGCCTTTAGCTCCATTCCTTTTGAGATTCTAAGACGTTTGCCCCATGAGTTTGGCGATTTTAATAATTTTCGTCCCATTTCTGTCCATTTGAAGTTCTTTCGTGCCACTTAGGTGTTGATTGTTTCCTGGCGAGCGATAACTAAGCTGTAAATTAAGAGAAAGACCGGGACATTTTTCTGCTGAAAAATATACAAATTTATCTCGAAGGGGGTCTTGGGGGTATTATTTTAAGTTTGATGGAGTTCTATGGTGCAAACTAAAAACCTCCCCTTAATCCTTTGAGTACCAGCGACGTGTGTTGTATTGTACTCTAACTACACTTAGACGATATTATTCAGCTAATCAAGGATCTGTGGTAGTTAAAAAGGGTTGGTTGAGATAGTTGGAAGCCTTATTACTGCTAGAGGTTCCTAAGTGAAAATAAAATCGTTTAGAAGTGTTCAGAATATGATGAAAAGGACGTCCCTGGTACTGAACGGGTTAAGGGGAGGCAGACCGTTTTTCTGGACCCCCCTCTCCCTAATGCTTAGCCCCACTTGTTTTGAGATTTTAAGACGTTTGGCCCATTAGTTTGGCAATTTTAATACCTTTCGCCCGATTTCTTTGTCAATTTTAAGACCTTTCGTGCCATTTAGGTGTCGATTTTTTCCTGGCGAGCGATAGCGAGCCTGCAATTTTAGGAGGAACCGGCCTTCGGCCGGGACATTTTTCTACTGAAAAATTTACAAATTTATCTTGAAGGGGGGTCTAGGGGGTGTTTTTCTAAGCTTGATGGAGGTCTAGGGAGGAAACTAAAAAAATATATGAATAAATGAATTAATAGACCAAACAAACGGTGTGCCTCCCAGTATAACGCAAGTAAGGCAAGCTGGTGTTTATCCCTTTCTGTACCGGTGAAGTCTTTCTGTACCGGTGAAGTCTTTCTGTACCGGTGAAGTCTTTCTGTACCGGTGAAGTCTTTCTGTACCGGTGAAGTATTTCTGTACCGGTGAAGTCTTTCTGTACCGTTGAAGTCTTTTTGTACCGGTGAAGTCTTTCTGTACCGGTGAAGTGTTTCTGTACCGGTGAAGTCTTTCTGTACCGGTGAAGTCTTTCTGTACCGGTGAAGTCTTTCTGTACCGGTGAAGTCTTTCTGTACCGGTGAAGTCTTTCTGTACCGGTGAAGTCTTTCTGTACCGGTGAAGTCTTTCTGTACCGGTGAAGTCTTTCTGTACCGGTGAAGTCTTTCTGTACAGGTGAAGTCTTTCTGTACCGGTGAAGTCTTTCTGTACCGGTGAAGTCTTTCTGTACCGGTGAAGTCTTTCTTACAGGATTTTAGCTACATTTAGACGAGTTTATTAAGGGGGGTCATCGGCTTTTTTTTTCATCTTTCTCTCCTTTTCTCTCTTTCCCTGGCTTGTATCCATTCGGCCCCATTCAGCCTACCAGTACTCTTTTAAGACGCTTATCTCCATGCAGGTGTCAATTTTTTCCTGGCGAGCGGTAGCTAGTCAATATATTTGTTTTAAATGTTTTTGACAGCAGGCTCAATTTGTACATTTTTCGATAGACAAATTTCTCCGGCGAAGCCGGATTTCTTCATACAATGCTGGCTCGCTATCGCTCGCCAGGAAAAAATCGACACCTAGATGGGATAAACGTCTTAAAACAGTAGGCTGAATGGGACCTAATGGATACAAGCCGAAGAGAGAAGGAAAAGGTGATAACAAAAGCTGAGGAAGGATATATGGTAGCTAAAAGGACTAGTTGAGATAGTCTGTAGCCTTTTAATGGCTTGACGTTCTTCCTAAGCTCAACAAAACCGCCTAATAGTTGTCAGATTATAATGAGAAGGACGTCACCGGTACGTCACCGGTACTGAATGGGTTAAGGACGTCACCGGTACTGAATGGGTTAAGGACGTCACCGGTACTGAATGGGTTAAGGACGTCACCGGTACTGAATGGGTTAAGGACGTCACCGGTACTGAATGAGTTAAGGACGTCACCGGTACTGAATGGGTTAAGGACGTCACCGGTACTGAATGGTTTAAGGACGTCACCGGTACTGAATGGGTTAAGGACGTCACCGGTACTGAATGGGTTAAGGACGTCACCGGTACTGAATGGGTTAAGGACGTCACCGGTACTGAATGGTTTAAGGACGTCACCGGTACTGAATGGTTTAAGGACGTCACCGGTACTGAATGAGTTAAGGACGTCACCGGTACTGAATGGGTTAAGGACGTCACCGGTACTGAATGGGTTAAGGACGTCACCGGTACTGAATGGTTTAAGGACGTTACCGGTACTGAATGGTTTAAGGACGTCACCGGTACTGAATGGGTTAAGGACGTCACCGGTACTGAATGGTTTAAGGACGTCACCGGTACTAAATGGTTTAAGGACGTCACCGGTACTGAATGGGTTAAGGACGTCACCGGTACTGAATGGGTTAAGGACGTCACCGGTACTGAATGGGTTAAGGACGTCACCGGTACTGAATGGTTTAAGGACGTCACCGGTACTGAATGGTTTAAGGACGTCACCGGTACTGAATGGGTTAAGGACGTCACCGGTACTGAATGGGTTAAGGACGTCACCGGTACTGAATGGGTTAAGGACGTCACCGGTACTGAATGGTTTAAGGACGTCACCGGTACTGAATGGTTTAAGGACGTCACCGGTACTGAATGGGTTAAGGACGTCACCGGTACTGAATGGTTTAAGGACGTCACCGGTACTGAATGGTTTAAGGACGTCACCGGTACTGAATGGTTTAAGGACGTCACCGGTACTGAATGGTTTAAGGACGTCACCGGTACTGAATGGTTTAAGGACGTCACCGGTACTGAATGGGTTAAGGACGTCACCGGTACTGAATGGGTTAAGGACGTCACCGGTACTGAATGGGTTAAGGACGTCACCGGTACTGAATGGTTTAAGGACGTCACCGGTACTGAATGATTTAAGGACGTCACCAGTACTGAATGGGTTAAGGACGTCACCGGTACTGAATGGGTTAAGGACGTCACCGGTACTGAATGGTTTAAGGACGTCACCGGTACTGAATGGTTTAAGGACGTCACCGGTACTGAATGGTTTAAGGACGTCACCGGTACTGAATGGTTTAAGGACGTCACCGGTACTGAATGGTTTAAGGACGTCACCGGTACTGAATGGGTTAAGGACGTCACCGGTACTGAATGGGTTAAGGACGTCACCGGTACTGAATGGGTTAAGGACGTCACCGGTACTGAATGGGTTAAGGACGTCACCGGTACTGAATGGTTTAAGGACGTCACCGGTACTGAATGGTTTAAGGACGTCACCGGTACTGAATGGTTTAAGGACGTCACCGGTACTGAATGGTTTAAGGACGTCACCGGTACTGAATGGTTTAAGGACGTCACCGGTACTGAATGGTTTAAGGACGTCACCGGTACTGAATGGGTTAAGGACGTCACCGGTACTGAATGGTTTAAGGACGTCACCGGTACTGAATGGTTTAAGGACGTCACCGGTACTGAATGGTTTAAGGACGTCACCGGTACTGAATGGTTTAAGGACGTCACCGGTACTGAATGGTTTAAGGACGTCACCGGTACTGAATGGTTTAAGGACGTCACCGGTACTGAATGGTTTAAGGACGTCACCGGTACTGAATGGTTTAAGGACGTCACCGGTACTGAATGGTTTAAGGACGTCACCGGTACTGAATGGTTTAAGGACGTCACCGGTACTGAATGGTTTAAGGACGTCACCGGTACTGAATGGTTTAAGGGGAGATTTCCAGTTAAGGGATTTTTTTGTTTATTGACCCCTTTCTCCCTCATGTTTAGCCCCATTGATTTTGAGATTTTAAGACGTTCGCCCCATTACTTTGGCGATATTAATAACTTTCGCCCCATTTCTGTCAATTTTACGACCTTTCGTGTCATGTAGGTGTTGATTGTGTCCTGGCGAGCGATAGCGAGCCTGTAACTTAAGAAGATCCAGCCTTCAGCCGGGACATTTTTCTACCGAAAAATGTACAAATTTATCTTGAAAGGGGCTCAAGGGGGTGTAATTTTAAGCTTGATGGAGGTCTAGGGAACAAACTAAAACCCTTCCCATTAACCCTTTGAGTACCAGCGACGTGTGTTATATTATATTCTAGCTATATTTAGACGATATTCTGCAGCTTAGGAAGGATATGAGTTAGTTAAAAGGGTTGGTTGGGAGAGTTTGAAGCCTTTTTCATTGCTAGAGATAATTCCTAAGCTGAATAAAATCGTCTAATAGTTGACAGAATAGGATGAAAAGGACGTCGCTGGTACTGGATGGGTTAAGCTTATTGAAATACTGTGATGTGATGAGTTGGGGGCCCAATCCTTCCAAACGGAACCCCCTTTGTTGTATTAACTGGTTTAATTTATAGTTTACAGTACTAATATTGTATAGATTTTTCTCGTCAACGATTTTCTAGTTTGATTGTAATTTGGCAAACATAACACTAACTTATCCCCAAGGTTAATGGAACGAACGTGAAAGAAAAACAAGTGCAAGGTGAGATTTGAATGTGCACTGCTCCTGCGTTTGTGTTAAAGTGAATGAAATATGTATTAATCTTTGTAAATTATATGAAAAAAGTAATTCCAAAAAGACAAGTGAGAATTATTTAACATTCCCGTATAGGTAACGTAGAAGAGCATATTCTCATGTTGATATAAACAAAGAAAGTCATAGAAAATTTAACGTATTAAGAACACAGGCAATGGCTCAGATAAAAATATACCTTCGCCATAAAACACATAAACTCACGTGTATGTGTAAATATGGTGTCGACATCTAGTGTGGCAGAAAGGAAGCAACCAACACCTTGAAACTCCACTAAGACCATCTAGTGCGACACATATGAAGCATCCAAGATCTATATACAATTTATATAGACCTTGGAAGCGCCCAACATCTCGAAGCTTCAATCGATAATCTCGGGGCCTCGTAAGAGTTACAGGCTACTGAACAGCCTACAGTCCCGAGGTTGACACATAGAGAGAACAAAAAACATAAGAACATAAAATTTGCTATTGTTATGAAAGCAAAATAACTTATTGTGATTTGATCCTAGAACAAAAGAGTTATGGCTCAGAGAACAGAATAGCTTTATTTGAAGGTTAATAACAACTTAGTAAATATAAACAAATATGATCGTGATTAATAACACAAAATAAATTTAGCTGTGGAACAATTCCAGCCCAAAATGAACAGTGACTACGGGTGACAGAACATTATATTAACAGTGACTACGGGTGACAGAACATTATATTAACAGTGACTACGAGTGACAGAACATTATATTAACAGTGACTACGGGTGACAGAACATTATATTAACAGTGACTACGGGTGACAGAACATTATATTAACAGTGACTACGGGTGACAGAACATTATATCATTAGGCTTTGCAATAAGGGTCACGTAAACTATAATAACAACAAAAGTTAAAGGGCTCAAGTATGATCAAGAAAGATCATTGACCGAAAGATAAAACGATAAATTGGTTAAGTTGGTCTTACGTCGCCTCTTTGACAAACGCCATATCAAAGGAGTACAAAGGAAATCAAGCAACAACATGTTACTTATTCTCTAAGTTACTGCTGTTTTAAGCGTCCAACAGTTTCTCAGAGAGGATATGATAAAGTGTGAATTCAATTAGCTTAATATAATAACAATACAGTACTAAGGAAATAATTCAATTAGGTTAATATAATAACAATACAGTACTAAGGAAATAATTTATTAATTTACTCATTATGCCTGCTTGAGAAGGCATAATGTTATGTCACTGATGGTACTAGTCAGATAGCTTTAGATATCATCATAATGGCTGATTAAGGAAATAATCCATTATTAAGTGTTTAGACACACATTCATCTTTGTTTTAAGCCATATGGGAGGACTTGAGAGGACATCATTGCACCACTAACTTGACTCTGGTGATACTAGTAAGACATTATCGTGATTTACTCTGACGAGTTAAGGAAGAGAAGAAAAGTGGCTGAAACAATAAAAACAACTTTGCCAGTAGCCACATACAATGCCTTTTCCATAATATTTGCCATCATTTTGGAGGGATAACCTAAACAAAAATACAAAAATACAAATACAAATACAAATAAATCCCTTCCTATGGCACTGGTAGTCCTAGCCAGACCTCCCTCCAAAGGTCCCTACACTCCTCCCAAAAAGAAACGCGAAACACAACAGCAACAACAAGACTCCCGTGCCAAACCCATGAAGCCCCGCGGAGGTGAAGGGGACAACGATGACGAAGAAGACGAAGGGGAGATCTCTACCCTTGGTGGAGGAGGAGGGGGCTTGGGGGGAGGGATCGTGGGGCCGGCTCTTATGGAAGTTACGTTGAAAATGCTGACTTTGGGACCGAGAGGACATCCAGCCTTCACACCTTCACCAAGACAGTTCAGAAAGGTAGTTAAATTATTAATACATATTAATTTATAATTTTTTTACATCGTTCTTAAGGGAGCCCACCTCGTTTTTTTTTTTCTCTCTTTCTCTCCATCTCTCTTTGGCTTGTATCCATTCGGCCCCATTCAGCCTACTGTTTTAAGACGCTTACCCCCATTCAGGTGTAAATATTTTCCTGGTGAGCGGTAGCGAGCCAGCATATATATAGTTTTGTTTTGACAGCAAGCTAAATTTGTACATTTTTCGATAGACAAATTTCTCCGGCCCGGATTTTTCCATACAGTGCTGGCTTGCTTACGCTCGCCAGAAAGAAATCGACACCTGGATGGGGAAAAACGTAAAAAAACACAGTTGGCTGAATGGGGCCGAATGGATACAAGCCAGGGAAAAAGAGAAAAGGAGAGAAAGATTTTTTAAAAAACGGTGACCCCCCCCCCCCATTAACACCAATAACACCCTAAATAAAATTAATGAAAGCCTCTGATTCTCCCTGGATACGAACCTAGGATATCACATACTGAACTTACACACTCTAACCATTACACCATCAAGACAGTTATAAGTACAGCACATGGCTATTTTATATTCATTTTTAACCCCTTCTGTACCAGCGACGTAATTTTTAATTTTATTGTAGCTATATAGGCCTATTTAGACGATTTTGTGCAGTTAAAGAAGCATCTGTGGCAGTAAAAATGGTTAAGTGAGATAGGTTAAAGCCTGTGAATTGCTGGAGGCCCTTTTTAACCCCTGTCAAACGGGGATGTTTGTAACTTCTACTACCTGCCTGGCGGGCATATTTACCGTAAACGAGCTTCATTCCATGCTCTTTTTCATGCATAAACAAGAGCCAGAGCGTAATACAATTATGTATCCGTGAAAGGGCGATAATAGAGCTTTCCAATGACACCTGAATCATCCTTGTACGACAACTGGTTTTCTTGCAACTATGTTGCAACATGAGGGCAAAAACCCTAAAATACGGTAATATCCTCAGTTTTTCCTTGTTCTCGCGAGGCCAGGGGTGTGGAGGGTTGTGGTGGGGAGCTAAATCACCTCGCTCGGTCCATGCCGAGTGGTCAGAGCCCGTCTATCGTCCTCCCAACGCGTGGACTCTCTCTCAGAGCCCCTAATGTGCTCAGAATGCCGCCCGTCATATGTCGGGCCCCGCTGTGATGGCCATGGTTCTCTCGCCCGTTAAACTGAATAAAATCTTCTAATAGTAGTCAGAGTAAAGTTAAAAGAACGTCACCAGTACTGAAGGGGATAATATCGTTCTTAAGGGGGTCACCTGTTTTTTTTTATCTTTCTCTCTTTTTCTCTGACTTGTATCCATTTGGCCCCATTCAGCCAACTGTTTTAAGACGTTTATCCCCATCCAGGTGTCGATTTTTTCCTGGCGAGCGATAACGAGCCAGCATTGTATGGAAAAATCCGGCTTCTCCGCAGTCATTTTTCTATCGAAAAATTTACAAATTTAGCTTGCTGTCAAAATATAAATATATATATGCCAGCTTGCTACCGCTCGCCAGGAAAATATTGACACCTGGATGGGGGTAAACGTCTTATAACAGTAGGCTGAATGGGGCCGAATGGATACAAATCCTCTGGAGGTTCCTTACTACCCGTCAGGAACCTCCAGAGGACTATCCCTTATTCTTCAACAATACAAAAATCAACCCTTCATCTTCCCTCAATGTTCTCGGTGTCTCTTTTTCTTCTGCCCTCACTTGGAAAGACCATATTACCAGTCTCGCTAAGGCAGCCTCCCAGAAGCTGGGTGTGCTCAACCGCCTCAAGGAGTTCCTTACCCCTCCGCAGCTACTTGCTCTGTACAGGGGCACAGTGCGTCCTTGTATTGAGTATTGTTCACATTTGTGGGGAGGATCCTCTCACACCGCACTCCTAGATAAAGTAGAAAGGAAAGCCTTTCGTATCATTGACTCCCGTCCACTCACCAATTCTCTGCAATCTCTCTCTCTTCGCCGCAATGTTGCATCTCTCTCACTATTCTATCGCTACTACAATAATCAGTGTTCCTCGGAGCTTTCCCAGTGTATACCACCTCCTCTACGTAGGCCGCCTTGCAGCATAATCTCCCACCCTTACTCTGTGCAACTCTCCAACCCAAGAGTGAAACGCTATTCTCAGACTTTCTTCTATTCAACTGCTGAGCTCTGGAACTCTCTCCCAGAATCAGTCTTTCCCTCTTCCTATGACTTAAATTGCTTCAAACTCCGTGTGTCCAGGCATTTTAGCTCGAACGTCCCTTGATTTCGGCCCTGTCACTCTTTGAAATCTGGGGGAGGCACCCGCTGCAGGCAGTTATGCCTTTTGTCTCCCTCATTCACACAGGAAAAAAAAACAAAAAAAAAACAGATAAGGAGAGAAAGAGAAAAAAAAAAGCGAGGTGGGCTCCCTTAACACCAATATCATCCCAAATGAAATTAATAAAAACATGTGATTCTCCCAGGATACGAACCTAGGATATCACATACAGAACTTACACGCTCTAACCATTACACCATCAAGACATACAATATCTGTCTTGATCTGACTCTATCATCTTTCTTTTCCTTTTTTTTTTTTTTCTGGTCTATCTACCTATTTGTTTGTCATTCTGTCTCTACTCCGGTATTCACATGATTAGATTGATATCCAAAATTCGAAAATGGATATTAATCGTGATCGTGTACTCAACCCTAAACTGTGTTGGTGGTGTAATGGTTTAGGTGCTTATGTTCTGCGTGTGCTGTCCCGAGTTCGAATCCCGGGAGGACCATATGCTGTCATTAGCTTATTCAAGTACATTGGGGTTTGTAATTGATGATTAATGTTAAGAGTGGGGTGTTACTTATTCACACCTTCACAAAGACAATTTAGAAAGGTAGTTAAATAATTGTGTATCTATATTTGTTTTGAATCTTGAATGGTTTTCCTTTTTTATTATTGTTTGCATGATTGGATGTTGGAATGTCATGTTTCGTTGGTTCACTATTTAATAGTGACCCCTCCATCATTGACGATGCCTATTAACATAATAGTCTCTATTCAAGCGCCGCGGTAGCCAGTTTTGAATCTGCCGCGCAGGGAAGAACAGAGTACTCGTCATAAGTGCAACACTAATTCTCTTATGGAATCGTCTTATGATTGGGTACCCACTACGAAAAAACCTTCGTAAAAAATAAAAAATAAAAATATACTTAAAATATGTTATACTAAGCTTTCCATCTCGGTGGATTTCTTATGTTGTGGATCCCTGACGATACTAACCAAGTATCCATACGTCCTTCTCTTCCCCGCAGGCAACCGGTTTGGACGTGTGTCGCCTGAGCTCCGCCACATTCTTCGTTCGCACAATTCTCGTGAGTCCTTACTCATTTAGATATATTTCTGAGTTGTATTGAACAGGGTTTAGATTAACTAGCTCAGGCTGCCCCATTGGTATGCCCGCAGGAAGTGTTAAAATTAGGGTACGTGTTACAGGCCCCTACGTGTTCTCCAGGACCGACGCCTCATGGTTTGTGATATTTTGTTTCTGCTGCGCCTTAGCTATTGTTTTTCCTCTAGTTAGGAGGCTATTATCTTTTGCAGACAACATGCGTTGTACATCGTGAAAAGATGCCGCATGTTTATTATTATAGCAGACGCGCTAGTTTAAGGGTTGTCAAACGTGGTGTGGAACTTCTAGCGTACGAGTCCGCATACGAGCCCCTCTCGTGGGCCTCTTCTCATCGTGCTGTGGCTGTGATGTCTCCAGATGTCGATGTCTTCATTCAGGATACTTCTTCAAGCCTCGTGGCTAGCCTCAGTAGGAGTCTCCGTTAGCTGTTAGGGATTTGTTTTTTATATTTACCATGTTATGTGTGATATATGTTCCCCTTTATCTTGGCCCCTTGTTGTCACGTGTCGATCACGCGCGTTGGGAGCCTAGGAGACGTCCTTTGTTCTTTGGGTTTTTCGGTGTTAGTCGTCTTTTGTAGTAGACAACTTTCCCGTGGTTGTTTCTGTCCCGCCGGACCTCGTTTTGCGTTTGCGAGGTCTGGGTCCCGCCATACCGGTGGCCGGGCACAACCAACCCTATGTAGTGTGCCACTACACACCTTTTGCGGCGGGCATGCCTAGTCCGGCGGAAAGGGTCGGTTTATTGACCGTTTTTTTTACTCGCCCTGCAAACAGTCCAGTACCTCGCCACCCGGCGGTATTAAGAGGGTACAAGCAGTTGATCCGGCTAACGGAATAGCCATTAGCACTGTGGACGGTCCAATTACCTCACCCCGCTCAGCGGCGCAAGTAAGAAAAGTATCTTTCTGGCTAGCCAACGAACCACAGGAAGACACAGGACCGGGTTCCGGTTAGGGCCAGTGACCCATGTCACAGGTAAGCAGTCACATGAAAGACCCGTTTAAAAAGGGGGTTGGGGTTTTCACGTTAGCTCTCAGGCGGCGGAAATATAGTTGACAGCGGTCAACTCATTTCCGGCATCTAGGAGTCGGTAGGATGTTTTAACACCTCTCAGGTTATCCTTATGAGCATTGATTCCTGGAAATTTCTATTTCCAGATCTCGTCACATCTTGAGCAACACTTCAGAGGACCTGTTCCCGGCGGGGAGGGGAGTTCAGTAACCATGCCTCAGTTTTCAATTTGTGCCACGCCTACCTCTCTTCTAGTCCCAGTCACAGCTCACAAGCTGTGCATTAGATGCGTGAAATGCCTAGACAAGTCAAAATGTTTGTGGACTTCTCGGAGATGCCCAATTTGTTCAGACCTTTTTGAAGAATGGATCGCTAACCAAGATATGTCATGCTTGCTAGCCTTAATACAAATAAAGAATAAATTTGCTTCATATTCCACCAGGGTGGCGAATGTAGAACTTTTTGTGATAATGCCGAACTGCTAAGGCTGATTTCCCTTTATTCTTTTGAAGATCCCCCATGTTTTCGGTCAAATCCCCTTGGTGCAACTAACTTCCCCCAGTCAGTCAGTCAGTCAGCACTCTCTGTAAAACCTTTTGCGTGTGAGGTTCACTCCCCTCCCCACTCCAAGAGAAGAACTCGTTCCGAGTCGCCGGAGCTCCGGCCGCCTTCTCACCCGCAGTCACCCCGACGACTTAATGAGGGGACTTCGAGCATGGACCAGCGGTCCCCCAAGAGACGAAAATTGTCCAGCCCATCACAGGATTCCTCTTCGTCCACGGAGTCCGATAGCCCCCCCATCCATGTGTGTAAGTCTGATTCTCGACCCGTCCCATCGACGTCTGCCTCGGAGACGCCGGATTTTTTTCCGGTCTCCTTGGGACAAACGCCGGGGGGCATCGGTCGACCACTAGGGTTAGATCCAAGGTGAGGGTTTTACTGCAAGGAGCTAAATTAGTTCTATCTAAAGGAGATTTCCCTTTGGTTGAGGTAAATTTGTCTGATTCTACGGCGTCTGCCACGGTGCGGCCCCGCAAGGTAGCGGAGGGTGTCTCGACACCCTGTCCAGAAACATGTGGTACAAGTAGCATTCTTACACCCAATAAGCTAACCCCTTGTTGTAGTGCAGGACAGGGTCAACCGGAAACGGCGACACATAGTGTAGAATCGCCGGGGGAAATGCTCCGTTCCCCCGCTCATCAAGAGGTAGATAAGGCACTCGACAGCCCAGATATTAGTGGTACAGGTATTAGTGGGCAGGTGGAGGAGACCGAGACAGTAGAAAAGGTAAGATCCAAGTCTCTCAAGAGACCACGCCCTCAGTGTGTTACGGCGAATTATTTGATGAACTATTACAAGAAGTGTTGAAACAGTGTGCTATCTCTAAACGGGCCCGCGATATTATCCCACCGGCAGTGGGATTTCCCTCAGTTGCATCAGTGCCCTTTCCCGCCGTGGACGATGACGTTCAACCACTCACCTCTGTCCCCTTGAGTAGTACGGGAACGCAACAAAGCGTACCAGTTCACCCCTTGTCACCACCTAAAGTAACTCTTTTGTCAGATTCAGCTATAGCCACAGCTTCAACGCCGGCTGCTAGTTTTTCACAACCTGCTAGTTCTTCACAGCCTACGAGGCTTTTGTTTAACGTCACATCTAGTCCACCGGCGGAATGAAGTAAACCTCCGCCGGGAAACATGGCTTACCATTGCTCCAATCCGGCTTTTCACCCTCTTTCACTTTCAATACAGACAAAGGGTGCAATCCCTCACTGGAAAGAACCAGTAGGTATCTGGTGTCCGGTTAACCCGCCCAAGTCGGGAGAGGGACACAAGTCCATAAATGGGGAAATCCCAGTACCGGGGGAGTGGACCAAAGAAGTGAACAAACATAGAGAATTTAGGGCAAAAGATGCCCAAGGTAGGGTGGTGAAAGTACGGATAGACCCGTTCCCAGACAACACGAACTATCAATATTTTGTATATGTACCCAGGCATCTTGCCCCTCCTTTCCCAGGAGACCTTCTTTGCCCAGACTGCTCCCGACCTTACGGTGTTCACAGTTACGATTCGGTTAGACCAAATGAACCGAGATTCATGACATTCCCAGTAACTATGTCAACGGGACAAAAGACAATAAACCTGGGGGAGGTGGGACACGGGCCATGGGTGGAATGGGATCAGGAAGTCCAACAGTTTGCCATTGCTCTAACGTCTAACACTTCTCTGGCGGTTCCACCACCTCACCATATGGAGTTTAATTTGTTGAAGCCCCAACCTGGGGGAGTTCCCAGAGCCATAATTGAGTTCCTTACAGCCACTCAATTAGCACTAACTGATTTTCCGGATCCTATCACTGCTCCTGAACCTATTGACCTCCAACGTGAGTTCCTCCTACGAGACAGTACTCAACGTAAATTCACAGGCTTCCTACTGTCGAGAGACACGGCCCAAGTCATTGCTAAACCTATTGCTAACCCCCAAAAAGGCCGGAATGAGTCAATCAAAGCGTTTCAAAATTATCTGCTACCCCATCCCCCATGGACATACGGACGTCCCTCTTTGAGGCAGTCCGGGCTAGACAACTTCTCAGACTCCATATGGTAAAAGGCGTGCCTGAGAATCTGTATTACAGTCATTTTTTCCCCAGTGTTAACACCATCCCTTATGAACGCACAAACTAAGAAGGATGTAGAAATAATGCTCAGCCCGGTGTTACGTCCTGGGATATATAAACACTGGGCTCTTTCTATTGGACTAGGTATGCGGCAACAAGCAACAACGGAAAACGCTAGATCCAACCCTTATCTATAAACCCAGGCAACAAACCACCCTAAACCGTCAAGAGTCCTGCCTGGACAACAAGGTATCCTATGACTCGGTTACAGGGTGCACGCACTATAGACTGCTGATAGTCAAGCAGGCTATATAAAAGATCACACAATTAAGTTGACTTAAAGCTTCAAGGAAAAGATAGATAACGGAATTAAATTGCAGAAACAATTTAATAACAAACTAGAAGAAAGCACATTTAACGTTACGTTAATTAATACAACTAATCACCCCTGCGTGAAAGAAGGTGAAAGCAAACAGTCCTCAAAACATCGTACAGGTAGACAAGATGCGGGTTTCTAAACTGCATGCGGCTACTGTAGGATCTGATGCTTAGCAAAAAAAGTACGTTACGGATTTAGAGAACTCTTAACTCATAAGCAGGAATAAATACTAGTGATAGGACCTACAGTGTATAATGGCATAGGTATAATTAAATAAAGGCAGCAACTCGCAACATAACCACATACAGGTGTGCTTCTCACTCTTAGTCAGGCAAGCCTGCTCGGACAGAGTCTCTAAGTCACACCCTGAATCACAATGCTCACAAAAACGGTAAACTGTGGCACAATAACAAGCATACAGAGATGATAAACCCCTAGCTGTTAATCTGCCAGGTGGCAGAGGTCTAGCCGGAAGGATATAGGCTTCGGATACCCGGGCTGAGCCACCTGCTCTAGCCTAGGGACGTTCCCAAGTCTGTGCGCCAAATTACTCTAATTGAAAGGGTGCTCTCTTGAGAGACTCAGATCGCAAGTATCTGACTCTCTCCTGGCGACCCTAAAACAAAAGCAAGACGTGCTAGCGCAGTGCTGAGTGGACTAGGCAAGGGCCCTCACAACACAACACTAGACACACAGGGACACAGACAAGAAAATGCCCCCAGACTCCCACGGGTATCCTAGTAAAGTCGTGCGGATCCACAGGACTCGCACCAGCAGACTTTACTTAAAGGATCGCAAAAAGCCTCCCCTCCGGTCTAGCCCCTGCTAACCTGACACAAGAACACACTAGCAAGCATGAAACCACCAAATATGAGACAACAAAAAAGCTTCCTAGGTCTCATTAACAATTAAATCTCTGCAGAAGGCCCAAAATCCTATCTAGTTATATGAGAGCTCGTCGTTAATACAATAATAGATATAAGGTCTATCAAGGGGATGGGATAATTAAATAGATTGGTGAAGTAGTGGAAAGAAGGTATACAAAGTAAGAGAGAAAGTTTCTAAGTGGGGTTGAGAGGGATAGATATCAAGGGGGTCCGAAGGGTACGACAGTGAGGTGAGCTCTGAGTCTTGAATCTGTCTGGACCCCGCCCTAGGCATGCAGAATACATCCCAGGCTCGGCAACACTCAACACAGTTGCCGGGTCAAAATCCTCTATCCCGTGCGTGAGTTGAAACTAAGCCTAACGTTGCAATCAAATGCATGTGGCAGCGCTTCAGGCTCGTCCCAAGCTAAGCAAGCGAAGCAACGTCCCAAGCCGGTCTCTCTCTCCCGCTCGTCTCCTCCCGCCCTCACTAAACTTACATCTTATATATTATAATGAAGCAATCAACTATCAAGAATAAAATATACTAAGATGCGTTGGTTAAGAATAAGGGCAGCTACAAGCTATGAAACAACATAAGAATATCCCAGACATTAGTTACGTTGTCGTAGGATATATACTAAGGAAAAGCCTGCCGGCCGGCTGCCGCCAGCCGGTTTCTAAACTGCTGGGCAGCCGACGCGCGCGTATGCCCGCACGTGGCTACTATGCAGAAGCGTCACACCTCCCCCAAGATATAAGACCCTTGACTAAGTTCTTCATATCTAACAGAAAGCTTCTCATAGTACCACACACTGTTGCGACACAAGGCACTATATATAAACAAAATAAAAACTGTTGCGCTCCACCGAGCAAGTTCAACTAACTCAGCGACAATAAGCGAAAACATTCAACTTAGATACTGCTACAACATCTTATACAAAATTCTACACGTTATAAAAATAAAGAGTTTTTATAAGGTTTTTGTTTTTGTAATTTGTTTTTTCGGCTGAACTACAGTGACAGCCTATTTTCCTCCACACTCAACCCTCAATCCTGTGGCAGTCTAACCAACATCATCCACCCTTGATAGACAATCCGCTATCACGTTATCAGAACCGGCAATATGGCGTATGTCCAGATTATACTCCTGAAGCATGAGTGACCACCTGGTCAGCCTCATATTCCGGTTATGAAACTGATTCAAGAATTTCAGAGGGTGATGATCGGTATAAACCACTACGACTGGTCCGAAAGCAGGAACATATACATCGAAGTGCCTGAGCGCCAGCACTATCGCCAGGAGTTCTTTTTCAATTACAGAGTAATTCCTTTGTGCACTATTGAATTTTTTACTGTAAAAACTCACTAGATGTTCGATACCTTCATCATCTGTCTGTAACAAGACAGCCCCAGCCCCTACGCCACTGGCATCAGTCGCCAGCTGAAAAGGTCTGCTGAAGTCCGGGGCCCTGAGTATGGGGTGGGTACATAACAGGTGTTTCACCAAGGAAAACGCCTCTGCACACTCAGGAGACCACCGGAACTTCTTGTCCTTAGATAATAAGTCAGTTAAAGGTGCAAGTACAGTCGAATAGCCTTTGATGAAGCGACGATAATAGCCTATCATACCTAGAAACCGCATGATTTGTTTCTTAGTCGTAGGCTGGGGAAACTGATCGATGGCTTTGATCTTTGTCTGTGGAGGGCACACCTGACCCATCCCCACCTCGATCCCCAGGTACAAAACTGTGGCTTTGACAAAATCGCACTTACCCAGGTTTACCACCAAACCTGCTTCATTCAGTTTATTAAAAAGCTGTCCGATGTGAGCACAGTGACTGTTAAAATCATCGTCGTATATATGACATCATCTAGGTACACCGTACAGTTGGGAATGTCGGCTACAATGTCGTTCATTAATTTCTGAAACGTTGCAGGGGCATTTTTCAGCCCGTATGGCATAACATGGCAACGATATGTGGCACCGTCCACCACAAACCCACACACCTCTCGCGCTCGCTCAGACAAGGGCACTTGCCAATAACCCTTAACAAGGTCTATCGTAGTGAGGAACTTGGCTTTTCCTATCTTATCCACACTGTCGTCCACTCGAGGGAGAGGGTAGGCATTTGTGGGGGTTAAACCATTCAACCTGCGGAAATCTATACAAAACCGCACCTTGCCATCTGGTTTGGGCTGCAGTGTGACAGGGGAAGTCCACCTTACTGCACCCTCAGAAATCAGCCCACGTTTCAGCATATAATCCAGCTCTTCCCTAAGTGCTGGTAATTTAATAGGGGGAACACGGTATGGCACTGATTTAAAGGGCGGGTGGTCCCCAACATTGACATCGTGCACCGCTTGAGTAGTGAGGCCAGGATGCTCCGCGAAAACAGCTGGGTTTGAATCAAACAAGTGCTGCACAGCTACACGCTGTTGCTCAGGCAGGTGCAATATCAACTCGTGAGCCACTTGTCTAGAATTCCCCGCCCACTGATCCGCGGAAACATGACAATCCCAATTATCAGCCCCCGCAGCTTGACTGTCCCTTCCTCCTTCTCCACCACGATCGCTGCAGATCAACACCGGGACAGTGAGAGGCTCGGAGGGGCACCTCACATACTCTTTCATCAGATTTACATGGCAAAGTTGGTTCTTTTTCTTACGATCAGGAGTAGCTACTAAATAGTCGAGATCAGAAACCTTCCTTACAACCCGATACGGACCAGAATACTTGGCAGACAAGGGGTGTCCCACCAGAGGCAGTAGTATCAGTACCTCCTGATCTACTTCAAACTCCCTCAGCTTCACCTTCTGGTCGTATCTGTCCTTCATCTGAGCTTGTGAACTCTTAAGGTTCCGACCTGCTACCTCCAAGCTCTTTAGCATTCTCTCACGGCTTTCAACTACATACTTTAGAAGCGAGCATGGCTTTGTGACTCCCTCCCAGATCTCCTTGACTATGTGGAGGGGCCCCCTGACCCTGTGTCCAAAAACCAACTCGTTCGGGCTAAATCCCAAGCTCTCCCCAGGTACTTCTCTCGCAGCAAATAAAACGTATGGGAGACCTAGATCCCAGTCCTTCCCATTTTCCATGCAATAACACCGCAACATACTCTTGAGAGTCGAGTGCCACCTTTCCAAAACTCCCTGACTCTCGGGATGGTAGGCAGATGACACCACAGACACTATTCCATGTTGCTGCATGGTCTGCTTAAACAGAGCAGAAGTAAAATTGGATCCCTGATCAGACTGGATCTCTTGAGGGTAGCCATAATGAGAGAAATAGACAAGTAGGTTTTTGACAACAGTCTTAGCCATCCCGTTGCGCATGGGGTAAGCATCTGGATACCGTGTTGCTACATCCATTACAGTTAGTAAAAATTTATTGCCGGCACTAGTGGGGGGCAATGGGCCAACCATATCGATAACTACTTTGCTGAAGGGCGGCCCAATGACAGGGATGGGTTGTAACGGGGCTCTCGGGATGACCTGATTGGGTTTCCCAACAACTTGACAAGTGTGACACTGTGACACCCATGACACGACACTCGCCTTTAACCCAGACCACCAGAAAAGCTTGCTCAGAGCTGCCTCCGTCTTACGTGCCCCCAGGTGCCCTGCCAAAGGCACATCATGAGCTAATCTCAATAAGCTCTCACGGCACACCCTCGGTACTACTAACTGGTCCACTAATCCTGACCCGCCATCCCACTTTTTCTTGGGATCCTGATGTCTCCGATACAAGATCCCCTCGGACAAGAAAAAATCACCAGGCTGCGCATCCCCATCGCTCTCCAGTTCGACAGCACCATTACCACACGCCCTGACTTCAGGATCTTCCAGCTGCAAGGAACATATATCAGCAGGTGCAAGATTATCCAAGTTCATCTTAAATAATTTATTTCCACCTCCAATGTCCCGCTGAGCCATCCTTTCCTCACGCTGCGCATAACGATGCTGTCACAGAGTCTCTTCCTGCCCTGCACCTGCACTAGCGGTGACAGGCCCCGGGGCCTCTCCAGACTCTAACATAGGTGCCAATAATGAGTCACCAAGAAACACTGCCGGCTCAAAATTCTCCAATTGACCAACACTTCCCGTTTTCTTGTGACCTTTCCTCCGCAGTTTGATAGACTGAGGTGGTGGCTGCAAGGCTCCGGATGTCTGAGAACGCGTCACAACACACGCCATGGTTTGTACGCTACACTTCTCAACCCACTCCTGTTCCTCCCTACTAACGTCGGCCGCCTTCTCGGCAACGACCAAGGGTGAAACCTTAGAAGCAGGCACCGCAAAGTCGTTGCCGAGGAGGAGGTCGACGCCCCCAACAGGCAAGTTCTCTACAATTCCGACATCCAGCTCCTTCGCCACACCACCCACCTCCAGCTCCATCCGCACCAGCGGGTAGGACTTCGTAGCATTGATCCCCTGAACTACCACCACCCGAGCAGCGTTAATTGGTCTACCAGTAAAGTTCCTTAACAAGGTCTGAGAAGCCCCAGTATCACGCAATAGCTTAACTCCTCGCCTTTCGCCAGCCCACCTCACAAAACCATGCCCTCTATGACCCCCAAAGACATCGCGGACAGGGTTCGAGCCTTCCGGACTCTTGAACACAGGCTGTGTCCCAACCTCTGACGAACTACCCTTGGCAAACTCAGAAGATATAGGCGACACCCCTATGCTGCGGGCCAATGACACAACCTTGTTTGGTGGCTTGTTCGGACAAGCATTTGCAAAGTGACCCTCCTTGTGACATTACTCTTTGGTTTCCCTTGGGAGTGGGAGGTACCATTAGACTTCTTATACGGGACGGTATTTGGTTTATGTTCAGTTTTATTGTCAGTGCTAGATGGTTTTGTGTATTTATGTGTATCAAAATTCTTGGGAGGGGGAGGGGTACGATCCTTTGCACCCGACTCACTCCTAGCTGCTGCTCCGCACCCTCGAATTAATGACAGTCGGAGGTCAGCCATTTCTGCTGCCTCCTGGAGAGTTCTAGGATTTTTTTCCTTTATATTTAATGTTAAGTCCCCGCCTGTGCACTTAAAGAACTGCTCCAAGAGAACCAGCTCACTCAACTCCTCAAAAGTAGCTGCCCTCTCAGAACGCAGCCAATGTCGTAGTGCATCAGACAAGTCCCGGGCGTGTTCTAGGAAGGTACTATCCTTGCCCTTAGTAACACCCCGAAACTTCAAGCGGTAAGTTTCTGGTTGTAACTCATAGGCCCGTAGCACAGCCTTCTTTAGCTCATCATAAACTACACAGGACTCTAAAGGTAGTGCATCATACGCTTTTAGCCCCTTTCCTAGGAGTCTTGATGAAACTAATGCTGCCCACTTTTCCTGAGGCCACTGGTGTTCCTGACACTTCTTCTCAAATCGCATAAAAAACTCAGCCACACATAATTCATCGAACACAGGAACTAGTTTAAGCAGGTGCGACAATGATTGGTCCCGATGTCTGTTACCTCCCCCAATATTTCGCCCTGTTACCTCCACTCGAGATCTCTCCAGCTCCCTGTCAGCCCGATACCTAGTAGACTCTGCCTGCAGTTCAGCCTCTCGTATAGCTGTTCTCTCTGCGGCCTCAGCCTGAGCTCTAGCAACCTCAGCCTGCACACTAGCCTGTCTCTCGGCAGCCTCAACCTGAGCTCTAGCAGCCTCAACCTGAGCTCTAGCAACCTCAACCTTGGCCATCTCAAGCCGAAACAACAAATCTGGAGTCAACCCTTGAGGAGGGGAAGGTGCATTTAATGGAGAGGGTCCCTGTGATTGAATTCCACGCTGCCATTGACCATCAACTTGGGGGTATGTACTAAATTCAGGCATCCTGACGTTTGATATGGGGTAGAGTGGAGGGGGGGCTGGTGACCGGGGACCCCAGTCGCCTCTCCACTCAGGTCTCTCCCTTCTAAACCCAATATCAAAGTCCTCAGCTGATCTTTCCTCATGCCACTTAAACCCTGGTGACCCTGAAGACCTGCCACACACTTTAAGCCATACTTATTCAGCTTCAACACCCTGGCAGCGGTAAGGGGCACCTCTAAAAATCTTCTAGCACCCTCCTCGCTATCGACTAGCCACTCCACAGGTCTTTCTCCCTCCGAGGCCGTATCGTGACCTGACCCATCACTGTGTTCTGATGTATTAGACATGCTTGTGTACTGCAGTAATTATCACGGTTATAGAATGTGCCTTATCTCCTATGCAAGTATGTATATACTAATGTTATTTAAAGTCTTTAATGTGTTATATTGGTTGCTCAAAACAAAAAAACTCTATGTCCACTGTATTCCTCTAATCATAAGGAATCTCAAAACAAATGACCACTATATTCCTCTGTTCAGTAAATCCTATGCAAGGTCGCCATTTGTTACGTCCTGGGATATATAAACACTGGGCTCTTTCTATTGGACTAGGTATGCGGCAACAAGCAACAACGGAAAACGCTAGATCCAACCCTTATCTATAAACCCAGGCAACAAACCACCCTAAACCATCAAGAGTCCTGCCTGGACAACAAGGTATCCTATGACTCGGTTACAGGGTGCACGCACTATAGACTGCTGATAGTCAAGCAGGCTATATAAAAGATCACACAATTAAGTTGACTTAAAGCTTCAAGGAAAAGATAGATAACGGAATTAAATTGCAGAAACAATTTAATAACAAACTAGAAGAAAGCACATTTAACGTTACGTTAATTAATACAACTAATCACCCCTGCGTGAAAGAAAGTGAAAGCAAACAGTCCTCAAAACATCGTACAGGTAGACAAGATGCGGGTTTCTAAACTGCATGCGGCTACTGTAGGATCTGATGCTTAGCAAAGAAAGTACGTTACGGATTTAGAGAACTCTTAACTCATAAGCAGGAATAAATACTAGTGATAGGACCTACAGTGTATAATGGCATAGGTATAATTAAATAAAGGCAGCAACTCGCAACATAACCACATACAGGTGTGCTTCTCACTCTTAGTCAGGCAAGCCTGCTCGGACAGAGTCTCTAAGTCACACCCTGAATCACAATGCTCACAAAAACGGTAAACTGTGGCACAATAACAAGCATACAGAGATGATAAACCCCTAGCTGTTAATCTGCCAGGTGGCAGAGGTCTAGCCGGAAGGATATAGGCTTCGGATACCCGGGCTGAGCCACCTGCTCTAGCCTAGGGACGTTCCCAAGTCTGTGCGCCAAATTACTCTAATTGAAAGGGTGCTCTCTTGAGAGACTCAGATCGCAAGTATCTGACTCTCTCCTGGCGACCCTAAAACAAAAGCAAGACGTGCTAGCGCAGTGCTGAGTGGACTAGGCAAGGGCCCTCACACAACACAACACTAGACACACAGGGACACAGACAAGAAAATGCCCCCAGACTCCCACGGGTATCCTAGTAAAGTCGTGCGGGTCCACAGGACTCGCACCAGCAGACTTTACTTAAAGGATCGCAAAAAGCCTCCCCTCCGGTCTAGCCCCTGCTAACCTGACACAAGAACACACTAGCAAGCATGAAACCACCAAATATGAGACAACAAAAAGCTTCCTAGGTCTCATTAACAATTAAATCTCTGCAGAAGGCCCAAAATCCTATCTAGTTATCTGAGAGCTCGTCGTTAATACAATAATAGATATAAGGTCTATCAAGGGGATGGGATAATTAAATAGATTGGTGAAGTAGTGGAAAGAAGGTATACAAAGTAAGAGAGAAAGTTTCTAAGTGGGGTTGAGAGGGATAGATATCAAGGGGGTCCGAAGGGTACGACAGTGAGGTGAGCTCTGAGTCTGGAATCTGTCTGGACCCCGCCCTAGGCATGCAGAATACATCCCAGGCTCGGCAACACTCAACACAGTTGCCGGGTCAAAATCCTCTACCCCGTGCGTGAGTCGAAACTAAGCCTAACGTTGCAATCAAATGCATGTGGCAGCGCTTCAGGCTCGTCCCAAGCTAAGCAAGCGAAGCAACGTCCCAAGCCGGTCTCTCTCTCCCGCTCGTCTCCTCCCACCCTCACTAAACTTACATCTTATATATTATAATGAAACAATCAACTATCGAGAATAAAATATACTAAGATGCGTTGGTTAAGAATAAGGGCAGCTACAAGCTATGAAACAACATAAGAATATCCCAGACATTAGTTACGTTGTCGTATGATATATACTAAGGAAAAGCCTGCCGGCCGGCTGCCGCCAGCCAGTTTCTAAACGGCTGGGCAGCCGACGCGCGCGCATGACCGCACGTGGCTACTATGCAGAAGCGTCACACCGGCCTTACCAAACTCAGCTTAGACACCTGTAAGGCTAGGATAACTACCACTTGAATGAAGGATATGTCTGTGGCCAGCGACAGGCGGACTTCAAATGTTTCCCACTCCTAGAGGATTCCCAGATTCTTCCTCCCTCCCAAAGCCTTCTACAGGCACCCGGATACGAGGTAGTTCCCGTAGACAGCACCCAGGCATGCGCCAAGGGGCTTTACGGTTGTTCCCGGGCTGCGCCCCGGCGGACGTAGACACAGGGGCTCCACGGCGACCTCTAATGCATTGGTCGTCCCCCTATGATAGACTGACTGAATGAGTTATGCAGGATTACCCCTGCCAGTTCACGCCGAACCGACAGCCTATGTGTCACGTCCAAGTACCTATAAGCGCTGCCGGCACAACTTTCCCCTCGGGGACTTAGACTTCATAAGCAGTTGATGCAATTGACAAATGTTTAATCCGGCACTTATTACTAACAGGTTACGGTACATAAACGGGAATCTACACACAATAGTTTGAAAGGAATCAGGGAAATTGACGTCCGCCGGTCGCCGACTACTCCAGTCAAATGGGACGATATACGATCCTAGGTCTTCGGCTCTATACCACTGGAGTATACTCTCGGATAAGGTTAGATAGATTGTTCCACAGGAGCAGAGGTTCAGCATCGCTATGAGAACAATCCTACTGTGATAGGTAATCTTACAGACACAAGTGTAAATAGGACATGTTTAAGGTTAACATGCTCAATTCTGTACAGTGTACACTCATGAAAGGGTCATGACCAAAAACTTCAGAAGGAGGTGGCAAAATCTTTAGCTGTAATAACCTATAACACCCTGGCATAAGACGCCGGGGAATTTGTGTGCTCTTCAAAGTTATCAGGCGCTCGAACCTCTCTAGAATTCACAACTGCCTCTTGGTCATGCTGGGGCGACTGGGGGTTTTGTCGTCGACATATCCCGGTCGGCTCTACGGTAAGACAAAGGGTGAGAGGTGTTTTTTCCGGTGGGGTCCCGCCGGACCTCCCCTCCGTCCGGAGTAAGACTCGTTCATGGGATCATAAGTGGTCATAGCTCTACTTCTTAAGTTTTCAGACCACTAGCACTAGGTGGGGTATTTTCTGCAGGGTGAAGTGTATTCTTACGCCTACAGTATGAGTAAACTAGGACACGACCCCGAGTGCTTCGGTCAAGTATAATTCGTCTTCTTATGCAAGCATTAACAGACAATGAATTGAGGAAGACAGGTTTTATATTAACAATAAATCCTAGGGTCAAGGTAGAACGAGCCTCTCCTCTTGCGGTTTCGGATGGCCGGCGCAAACAAGTACTTTGCGGGCTATTCCGGGAAGTTACAGCCCTAGTTATTATCATACCAAGTTGTAATAATCCACAATCAAAGGATGATGGGTTGTCCACCACAATGGACCTCCCCGCCGTATCAAGTACGCCGGGAATGAGCAGGGTCCTAAAACACGGGACATCTGCCTAGTATGTTTCCTTTTACAAGACATGGGTTAATCCTGAAAGGGTTTTATCAGGTCTGAATGGCTCTCATCCTCCCATATATCTCACCGGGGATGCCCCCGGAAGAGTAGTTAAAATGGGTATCCCAACGCTGACGGGAATAGAGTAGTACCAACATGACCTCCCCTCACGCTGTCTCAAGCAGTTAAGTCATACCTCAGCAGTTAGAAATTTTAGAATCAAGGGTAATCCTCGGAAACAGCCAAGAACGCTAGACAACTCGCAGGTGAAAGGACGAATGGAAGTTGATTAATCGCAGGGTCCCCATAGAACATGATGCGACAGGTCATCTGAATCCGCAAGACGGGAATCAGGTTAACGGTCATTCCTTAGGATGTTACACATTTTAAGTAAATTGAAACAAGGTCTCTTACGCTTTTTAAGGACCCTAGCAGTTTTCCACCAACATAGCTGGCCAATAAGTTAACTCCCTCCCGGTCGTCCTCCTGCTAATTACTCGTACTGTATGCAAGCAGAAGTTAGTATTAAGGTCATTCCATAAGTATGTCGTGATGATCGTCCTCTTTCTGTAGGCATGCAGGAGTTAAATTATACACTGTATGCAAACAGCAAGTCATATCCATGTCTACAGCCTCCGTCAAGTCAGCTCAAGTCCAACTGTTCAAATCCACTCGAATTCTTGAGAAATTCTAAGCTAGGTTTTCCCTGGCCCTAAATGTAAGTTCAGAGGGCTGCGTTTTCCCAGGAGTCATGGGGAAATACTTGAGCCGGCAGGACACGGCTACAAATCTCAGGTCCACTAAACCGTTCTAGTTATATGTTTCCATAACCATTACTAATTTTCTTTAAATGATTGAACACTGGTTTTACAGTCCAGGCTCCGACTAATGGGCATATACATATCCCTTGGTGCTAGTTGCATGTTTTTTCGTTTTTAAGAATGTAGAAGGTCAGCACAACCTTATTATTTCAACCCCTCAACAGGGTCGTCCAAGCAGATCTTCTCGTCACTCACAGAGGTATCAATGATTTATAATCGAAATCATCTCCACGGCCACGCAGTGACCGCTTAAGAATCACTCTCCTGACGCAAGATCGTGCTATGACCCAGACTGGTCAAGACACCCGTACCAGGTAATATTGTGGCAGAAGGGTTCGTAATCTGTGCTATTTACTATTAAGGCCTACGGCGAAAAGAAAAGGGGGGGAGTGTGCCAGTAGCCCAAGATCCCTAGAACCCCTGCGCCGGATAATACCTCCGCCGGACAATTCTTCCGCCGCCGGAGAGTAGGATAAGTGTACATTGTGTAATACTTATTTAAGAGCTAAGAAGAAAGCTAAAAAGATTTTTCCTTTTGTTATTTTAAGATATCTATCATAGTTGCATCTATATAGTGTGTGTTACGGTATACAACTAGTAAGTGGTATACAGGTAAATTTGTACCCAGAAAATGAACTATAAAAAGTTATAAGTCTGGATAGTATGAGAAGGTTTACAGTTAAACCTCCTTACAATTGGCAGACGGGATCTCAAGCAAGATATCCAGTCAATTAAAAGCAGATATCTCCTTTTATATTTTGTATAAGTATTGTATGTAAACAATAAAGATTTGAATAGTTATACGGATTCTGGGTTTTTGCCTTTGGATTGGTTGGCTGGTAGGTTTGTTGATATTGTCACGAATGTCCCCCTCCAGTCTTAAGAGATCAGGCCTATCATCAATGATGGAGGGGCCACTATTAAATTATAGGTTTGATTCCCGGAGGGAAGTAAAGAAAACCTAATATTTAGTAGGGGCTCCATAATCATTGACGAAGCAGTGCCCTCCCGTCCATCCCCTTCCCATTAACTTGATGTCTTTATCTTGATATGTCAGTGAAGGACATATGGACGCTTGGTTAGTAGCGTCAGGGATCCACAACATAAGAAATCCACCGAGATGGAAAGCTTAGTATAACATATTTTAAGTATATTTTTATTTTTTATTTTTTACGAAGGTTTTTTCGTAGTGGGTACCCAATCATAAGACGATTCCATAAGAGAATTAGCGTTGCACTTATGACGAGTACTCTGTTCTTCCCCGCGCAGCAGATTCAAAACTGGCTACCGCGGCGCTTGAATAGAGACTATTATGTCAATAGGCATATCATCAATGATTACGGGCCCCTACTAAATATTAGGGTTTCTTTACTTCCCTCCGGGAATCAAACCTATATTTTGGTCGATTTTTGAATTTTATTTATGTTTTCTAGTTTCCTCCCTAGACCTCCATCAATCTTAAAAAGACAACCCCAGGATCCCCCTTCAAGAAATATTTGTAAATTTTTCGGGAGAAAAATTTCCTGGCCAAAGGCCGGTTCCTCATAAATAACAGGCTTGCTTTCGCTTGCCATGAAAAAATCGACACCTAAATGACACGAAAAGACTAAATATTGAAAAAGAAAAGGGGCGAAAGGTCTTAAAATCGCCAAACTAATGGCCTGAAGGTCTTACAATCTGAAAACTAAAGGGACTAAGCATGACAGAGAAGGGAGTCCAGAAAAAACGAACCATCCCCCCTTAAAAAAAAAAAAGCTACATCTTCGAGACCATGTGAGAGAGAGTCATGCATATGGAAATGACCAATGAAACGAGAGGGAATGAGCTCTCTCTCTCTCTCCCTCTCTCTCTCTCTTTCTCTCTCATATATATATATATACATAACGTTTCGCAGATAGCTTCTTCAGTTACCTGATGAAGCTATCTGCGAAACGTTTGTAAATAAAGTGCTCCTCATATGGTGTATTTATTCATTCTGTAAAATTTTTAAAGTCATTTTTTACAATTTGCCACATTTTTATTTATTTTTTCTATATTCCAACTACTCCCTCTCGGGCATAGGCTAGCCTATACATTCAACCGTACATTCAACGGTGAAACCTTTGAGGTATCGTTCCAGTCTAGGGAGTGAGATATGTGAAGCACTTTGAGATGCAATCAGCCCCCACTATCTTGCCTTCGCAAGATGCACGGGGCCAGGTTGCTCACCCATGGCTCGAAGCTGCCCCATCTCTGGAGCTGCCTCGCCCCAGTGCTTCACTGTCTCAACCCCTAGACTCGAACCCTCACTCTCAGAACGCCACCTATTGAGCAATGAACTCGTTAGGCATTGCCCCCTGTAGCATATTTTGAATATGGGAATATTCATACAATGCTATTTAATCAGGGAACAATGAGGGTATTTTTGTGGCGTTTTGGTGGGCTTTGTGGTTGTTGTTGTTGTTGTTGTTCCCCAAGCTGCCCGGCCGAAGAGCCCCAAGTCCCCGAGCAAGGCCAAGGCCATAACTGAGCGCCCCCACAGAACCCTCCCTGCCAACCACAATAAAGCCTGGGTGACCGAAGCCACTCCATGGCGGGGAGCTGAGGAGGGTGCGGAAACGCCCGGGAAACCAAAGCCCACCCAGGGCCCTGTGCCCCTCAGCAATTATGAAGAGAAAGTTGAGAGGCAAAGGAAAAATGTGACGCTTTGGCTTTCAATCTTGGTAGATTGGGAGGTCAATCCATGGAAGAGACGCCGTCACTTGAGATCTAGAAAATATATAAGTAAAAGGAACAGTCAGAGTAAGCTATGGGTATGGAAGAGATCGCTCAGTTCTCACTCTGATAGACCAGCCCATCACCACATGACTAGAACCCAATCCTCTCAGCATCAGCTAGGAAAGGCCCTAGAAAGCCGCCTTTGGCGGGGGGATAGCTCCCCTATTTCAACCCCTTTCGGGGTTGGACACCCGCTGTGGGCTTTGTGGTAATGCACTGATACTAGGTACAGCACAAATTCCATCCCAATAATATCTTCCCGTTGATACATCGGGAATCGAACACGGGACCATTGGATTACCAGTCCAGTGGCATGACAACTCCACCCCACCTCCTCTCATTATATATATATTATTATTTATACTGTACATAATATATTTATTATATTATCTATTTGTTATTAATTTCACCACACCACCAAACACCTCCAATGAAATCGATGAAAGCATATATACAGTATGTTATATATATATATATATGTTATATATATATATATATATATATATGTTATATACATATATACAGTATGTTATATATATATTATATATTATCCTTTAACTTTTTGTTTTCTTGTTTTACAGGTGAGTTGTAACACGGTTTGGATTACTTCGTGGATTGGACTATGGTAAGAAGCATTATCCTCTTTTATACGTACGGTACCGGTGTGTTCTTATATTTAGGGGCGGGATGCTAGGAATCCTCCTCCCCTTGTAGACTTCACCTACTAGACGAGACAGAGAAAGGGGCGAGCGAACGCGAAAGTGTTCCCGGACCATAAGAATCGGGACTTTAAATGTTGTTTCTGTTCGGTCTCTGTCTCGAGTCGGCCACCCCCAGCTATGGGGCATGTGCCTGAGCATAAACATACATACACTTATGGTAATATTGACATTAATACTAACAATTGGATTTGCTTTCTATGGTTTCGTGTCTTAAGAGATAACATTACCTAGTTCTTCATCTAACATTATTATTGTTCTAACTGCTTTTTGTTTTGTCTATGTGAATGAAGGGTACAAAAGGCAAAGCTGCCGCCTGTAACAAGTGCCCCCCCCCCCCCCCCCACCCCAAGGTTGGAAGAGTGATAGAGAGCCTTAATCAAGGTACGTTAGAGATCATTGAGATGTGTTGGAAAGAAGTGTGGTGTGCTTGTTAAGTGTAGTGAAATGAGAAGAGGGAGGAGGTGTTTGTGAGAGTTAGCTGGATTACTCTCTGTGTAGATGAGGCACAGATAGAAACAGTAGAATAAGCCAGGCAAATGAAACAGTAGTTCCAGCAACTCCTTATCATATCATTCATATGCCTATGTGGCTTCTCCTGGGTATTGCCATGCTCAATTGGTACAGTACCTATAATTATTTTATACCTGCTATTCGTCCTGTAGTTATTAGTTTATAATATTTCCGCATATATTTTTGCTAGTCTGGTGCCATATACAGTATGTCCTTTTTATGTTTTCCATCAATCAATCAATCAATCAATTAATCATCTAAATAATACGGATAATCGACTTACTGTAGCACTTATCCATGAACATTTTGATATAGGAGTTGATTATTGTACTAGTGGACATTAACCCCTATATATATACTGTATATATATATGTATATATATATGTATAATATATATATATATATAATATATATATATATATATATATATATATATAATACCGGTATATATATATATAATTATATATATATATATATATATATATATATATATATACATATATATATATATATATCGTATATTCTATGTTTTGTATATTTGTCAATTTTTCGTACTAGTCTCTTTCCTTTCCTATCTTCATTGCTCTCTCTCTCTCTCTCTCTCTCTCTCTCTCTCTCTCTCTCTCTCTCTCTCTCTCTCTCTCTCTCACGTCTTCCACACTGTCTCTCCCCCTAGACTACCGCTAATACCCTCAAAGCCCCCTATTTTTTTTTTTTTTTCCCGATAGACCTGATTTTTGCTGTTAAGTTTCTGGGAAAATATTGTAAAATGGTTTGTCACTTCGGTTATGTAAATACTTCATCGATATTTTATACATTCTTAACCGAGGTCACCGGCTTTTTTTCTTTTTCCCTCCTTTCCTCTCTTTCCCTGGCTTGTATCCATTCGGCCCCATTAAGCCAACCGTTTTAAGACGTTTATCAACATCCAGGTGTCGATTTTTTCCTGGCCAGCGATAGCGAACCAGCATTGTATGGAAAAATCCGGCTTCGCAGGAGAAATTTGTCTATCGAAAAATCTACAAATTTAGCTTGCTCAAAACAAAAATATATATATACTGGCTCGCTACCGCTCGCCAGGAAAATATTGACACCTGGATAGGTGTAAACGTCTTAAAACAGTAGGCTGAATGGGGCCGAATGGATAAAAGCCAAAGAGAGAGGGAGAGAAAGAGAACAAAAGCGAGATGGGCTCCCTTAATCACTTTTTATTTTGTTTTACTGTATAATATCATGTTTTTTTGTTACGCAAGCACTTTGAGGAAAGGTGTGTGTGTGTGTGTGTGTGTGTGTGTGTGTGTGTGTGTGTGTGTGTGTGTGTGTGTGTGTGTGTGTGTGTGTGTGTGTGTGTGAATGTGTGCTTAGAGATAGGCTAGATAGAGAGAGAGAGAGAGATAAAAATGTTTGTTCCCACCGTATAATTTTAGCTTCACCTTCAAAGAAATTTGGGGCACGAGTCAAGTTATGGAACTTTGGCCTTTACAAGTACTGTATTAAATAACCGGACTCTAACTCACGTGAACCAGTAGTGTTCTCTGATCAGCCCAGGTAAATTCTCTCTCTCTCTCTCTCTCTCTCTCTCTCTCTCTATCTATCTATCTCTATCTATCTATCTATCTATCTATCTCTCTCTTTCTATCACTATCACTATCTCTCTCTCTCTCTCTCTCTCTCTCTCTCTCTCTCTCTCTCTCTCTCAGAGGGTGATGATGTGTTTTATCTGTTTTTCCTATGTGTATGAATGAGACAAAAGGCAGGTTGCCTGTAACGAGTGTCTCCCCCAAAGCCAAAAGATACGGGACAGGGCCGAATTCAAGGGTCGTTGGGGTCGAAATACTTTGACACACGAACTTTAAAGCATTTTAAGTCATAAGATGAAGGAAAGATTGATTTCTACTAATTGACTACTTGGGAGTTTCAGGCTAAGAGGAAGTTAGAGCTGTAGACATCGATAGTAAATATAAATGCAATCGTAATGTAGGTGTCTGATGGCTGAAGAGTATGTTGAATTGGGTTATACGTATTTATAACTGTCTTGATAGCGTAATTGTTAGAGCGCTGAATTTCGGTGTGAGCATCCTAGGTTCGAATCCTTGGAGTGCCACATGTATTCATTAGTTTCATTGATTTCATTCATTAGGTATATGTGTAAGTTAATTGGTAGGTTAGTGATAATATGAATTTATAAATACACTACAACCGTATTTATAAATACACTACAACCGTATTTATAAATACACTACAACCGTATTTATAAATACACTACAACCGTATTTATAAATACACTACAACCGTATTTTATAAATACACTACAACCGTATTTTATAAATACACTACAACCGTATTTTATAAATACACTACAACCGTATTTATAAATACACTACAACCGTATTTTACAAATACACTACAACCGTATTTTATAAATACACTACAACCGTATTTTATAAATACACTACAACCGTATTTTATAAATACACTACAACCGTATTTTATAAATACACTACAACCGTATTTTATAAATACACTACAACCGTATTTATAAATACACTACAACCGTATTTATAAATACACTACAACCGTATTTTAGCTGATAATTCTGCTAAATATCGATACCTACAGCTCCCAGTTCCTTAAGCCGGTATCACACGAGCGCTTTTTCCCTCAACATTTATCCTCAACACTGGTCTGGCAGCTTATAAGGCAAACATTTATAATATTTCGGTTGCCTAAGTTCATCTATCACCAGTCTAGTTTCCGATACCAGTGCAAAACATTCCAGAAATGTTGCCAGAAAAACGTTGATCATCGAATGTTGACTAAAGATTCTCTCGTGTGTTTATAGAACGAATCTCGCTAGTGATCAATTACAGGTAACTTGAAACACGAGGATTGTTACGGAAACTTTATATCAAAATAAGGGGAGATATTTTATGTGTTAATTAATTTATATATTCATGTGTATTAGTTTCCTCCCTACACCTCCATCAAGCTTAAAAAATACCCCCAAAATCTCCATTCGAGATAAAAAAAATGGACAGGCGTAAGGCTGGTTCCTCCGAAATAGTAGGCTCGCTATCACTCACCATGACAAAATTGACACCTAAATGGCACGAGAGGCCTTAAAAATGACAAACATGTGGGACGAAAGGTCTTATAATCGTCAAACTAATGGGTCGAGCTTCTTAGAATATCAAAACAAATGGGGCTTAGCATGAGGGAGAAGGTGGTCAAAAAATAAATACAAACTAAGGAGAATAATGTTTCCCCTGTCTAAGTATGCAAGAGTGTGTTAGTGTGGACCTGTTATGGAGAGCAAGTATGTGAGTTTCCGTGTATGTGTGTGTGTGTGTCTGTCTGTGTAAGTGTGTGTGTGTGTCTGTGTCTATGTAAGTGTGTGTGTGTGTCTGTGTCTATGTAAGGGTGTGTGTGTGTCTGTGTCTATGTACGGGTGTGTGTGTGTGTCTATGTAAGGGTGTGTGTGTGTGTGTGTCTGTGTCTATGTAAGGGTGTGTATGTGTGTGTCTGTCTATGTAAGTGTGTGTGTGTCTGTGTCTATGTAAGGGTGTGTGTGTGTGTGTGTGTCTATGTAAGTGTGTGTGTGTGTGTCTGTGTCTATGTAAGTGTGTGTGTGTCTATGTAAGTGTGTGTGTGTGTGTGTGTGTATGTAAGTACAAAGGAGTAAAAAGGAAATCAAGCAACAACATATCTGGTTACCCTTCTAGGCTGCTTGTCCTCCAAAACACTGAGGATCAATTGTCCAAACAGTGGTTTAGAGTGGGTAAGGGAACATTGGAAAGGGAACTACTGCCCTGGAACTAATGTCCGTGGCAGGATTAGGAAGTTAGTAGGGGACAGATGGGTTAGTAACTGAGGGGGGGATAAAATAAAGTTATTAATTTACAAACGCAGTCAGTCGCGGGTTTGATGCAAGATATTTGTCTAGGCGAAGTTTAAATGAATCAACGGTGCTGCAGTCTATAACGTCTCGGGGAAGCCCATTCCACAAGTTGACAACTCGATTGAAGAAGAAATGTTTAGATTCGTGCGAGTTAAAAGATTTACCGATAATGTTGCAACCGTTTCCCCGCGTGTAATTAGATTGGTTGATAGTGAAGTACTTACTACAGTTCATATTGTCGATGCCTTTGATGATTTTGAACACTTGAATTAAGTCGCCTCTTAATCTGCGCTGGGTTAAAGGAAATACATTTAATTCTCCAAGACGCTCCTCGTATGGTTTGTTCTTTAGGCTAGGTATCGTTTTGGTAACTCTACGTTGAACTCGTTCTAGCTTGTCTATATCTTTTTGGTAATAAGGGCACCAGGATTGAACGCAGTATTCCAGAAGAGGGCGGTGTGTGTGTGTGTCTATGTAAGTGTGTGCGTGTAAGTGTGTTTGTGTCTGTATAATTGTTTTTTTCTATGTGAGTGAGGGAGACAAAAGGCAGAACTACCTGTAACAAGATCCCCCAGAGTTGAAAGAGTGACAGGGCCAAAATCAAGGGACGTTCGAGATAAAATAAATGTGTGTGTGTGTGGTTGTAATAGAGAGAGAGAGAGAGCCATTAATGTGTGATCAAGTGTGTACGTGTGCATGTATATTTGATGGCATATGTGCGTGTAGGGTTATATATACCGTCTATATGTATGTGGAATGTGTGTGTGTGTGTGTGTGGGTGTACGAACGTGACACCTAAAATCAATGTCGGTCCTGAGGGTGACCCAGAAACAACTGAAGGTGTACCTGCCTAACCTTACCTGTTAACGTACATACATATACAGTACGCACATAGAGATTACATACACACACACACACACACACATACATACACACACACACACATAATCTACCTCGAACCATTCAATCTTCCGCAGTCACTTACCACGCACACAGACACATACGTACATACACATAGACATACATAGATACACACGCACATAAACATATACGTACTGTACATAGAAACACTTACATAAACACACACGTAGCCTACATAGGCACACACATACGTAGACACTCATGGATATACATTCATAGATCTACATAGACACACTCGTACACAGACACATGCGTATGTAGACTCGCACGTACAGTACATAATAAGGTACACATACAATACGTACATAGTTGGAACACAATTAAAAGACTTGCACACAGAACAACAATAATCACACTTCTCGCTCGCTCTCGCTCTCTCTCTCTCTCTCTCTCTCTCTCTCTCTCTCTCTCTCTCTCTCTCTCTCTCTCTCTCTCACTGCAGTCATCATCACTGTCCCTCATAAAAGGATAATCACGTAACACAAGCCAGTTCCTTTATTGCCTAGTTTATATAAGTCAATTTAATAATCACTGTATTATTATTATTACTACTACTACGACTACGAAGGATAATAATAATAATAATAATAATAATAATAATAATAATAATTGTAATACAAATGATAATAATGATGATAATAATGATGAAAAAAATAATAATTATAATAATAATAATAATAATAATGTTGTTGTTGTTGTTTTTCCCCAAGCTGCCTGGCCGAACAGCCCCAAGGCCCCGAGCAAGGCCAAGGCCATAACCGAGCGTCCCCACAGAACCCTCCCTGCCGACCACAATAATGCCTGGGCGACCGAAGCAACTCCATGGCGGGGAGCTGAGGAGGGTGCGGAAACGCCCGGGAAACCAAAGCCCCACCCAGGGCCCTGTGCCCCTCAGCAATTATGAAGAGAAAGTTGAGGGGCAAAGGAAAGATGTGATGCTTTGGCTTCCAATCTTGGTAGATTAGGAGGTCAATCCACGCAAGAGACGCCGTCACTTGAGATCTAGAAAATATATAAGTAAAAGGAACAGTCAGAGTAAGCTATGGGTATGGCAGAGGTCGCCCAGTTCTCATTCTGATAGACCAGCCCATCACCACATGACTAGAACCCAATCCTCTCAGCATCAGCTAGGAAAGGCCCTAGAAAGCCGCCTTTGGCGGGGGGATAGCTCCCCTATTTCAACCCTTTTCGGGGTTGGGCACCCGCCCAATAATAATAATAATAAATAATAGCCTACAAATTATAATAATGATGAAAATAATTATAATAATAATAGTAATTATTATTATTGCTGTCTTTGTTATTATAAAGATAATAGGATAATACAATTAAGACATGCTCTATATTTGTTGTATTTGATAATAGGTTCACAAAAACTTAATAGTCACTTGATTGCTAAAATTACTATTACCACTTCTCTCTCTCTCTCTCTCTCTCTCTCTCTTTCTCGCTCTCTCTCCCACTCACTCACTCACTCACTTTACTCACTCACACTCTCTCTCTCTCTCTATCGCACTCTCGCTCTCGCTCTCGCTCTCTCTCTCTCTCTCACTCTTTCACTCTCTCTCTCTCTCTCTCTCTCTCTCTCTCTCTCTCTCTCTCTCTCTCTCGTAAAGGGAAAATCACATATTAAAACATAATTTTGGAGCCTCTGGGGGGTCACCGGCTTTTTTTCTCTTTCTCTCCTTTTTTTCTCTTTCCCTGGCTTGTATCCATTCGGCCCCATTCAGCCAACTGTTTTAAGACGTTTATCCCCATCCAGGTGTCGATTTTTTCCTGGCGAGTGATTGCGAGCCAGCATTGTATATGGAGAAATCCGGCTTCGCTGGAGACATTTTTCTATCGAAAAATGTACAAATTTAGCTTGCTGTAAAAAAAATACATATATATATGCTGACTCGCTACCGCTCGCCAGGAAAATATTGACACCTGGATGGGGGGTAAACGTCTGAAAACAGTAGGCTGAATGGGGCCGAATGGATACAAGCCAAAGAGAGAGAAAGAGAAAGAGAAAAAGCGAGGTGGGCTCCCTTAACAATCAGCACATACAATTTATATTTATTTGTATATTTATTTTATTTTATTTTTCCTTATAATGATACGACGATTTTTGTTTTTTTTACTTTAACCCCTTCGATTCTGGCTAAATATAGACGATGTTATGCAGTTTAAGATCCTATGTTGTGTCGAGGGTTTATTGAGATCGTCTTGAGTCCTACGGGTAAATTATATGCTAAAGAAAATCGCCTAATGGTAACCAGAATAGGATACAGAAAATTACGTCATCGTGCTGAAGGGGATATCTGCATTAAGGAGAGATGGTTACTTTTTCTGCCCCCCCCCCCCCCCCCTCTCCCCTTTCTCCCGCATGTTCAGCCCCGTTAGTATGAAGATTTTAAGACGTTTTCCCCTTTAGTTTGGCGACTTTAAGATCTTTTGCCCCTTTTCTTTGTCAATATTAAGAGAAAGGTGTCCAGGAAAATAGACCATCTCCCCTTGATATAAGATAATAAACTCGATAAAGAACCATATTAAGGGGACAGTGGTTATTTGTTGGGTCTATTTACTTATATATTCATATATATATTAGTTTCCTCCCTAGACCTCCATCAAACCTATAAATATAACCATCCATTAGATACCCCTTCGAGATAAATTTGTAAATTTTTCGGTAGAAAAATATCACGACCGAACCGCTTCCTCCACAATTACAGGCTCGCTATCGCTCGCCAGGAAAAATATCGACACCTAAATGGCACGAAAGGTCTTAATATTGACCAAGAAATAGGGCGAAAGTTCTTAAAATCGACAAACTAATACGGCAAACATCTTAAAATCTCAAAACTAAGGGGGCTAACCACGAGGGAGAAAGGGTTCCAGAAAAGCGACCCATCTCCCCTTAGACTATGGCAATATAAAGGGAATATAAGAACGAGCACTGATACGATCCCTCTGTGTTATACCAGTATTTTATGTGGGGGGTGCTTTGTTCTTAGACTATAGCAATATAAAGGGAATATAAGAACGAGCACTGATACGATCCCTCTGTGTTATACCAGTATTTTATGTGGGGGATGCTTTGTTCTGACTATAGCAATATAAAGGGAATATAAGAACGAGCACTGATACGATCCCTCTGTGTTATACCAGTATTTTATGTGGGGGTGCTTTGTTCTTTCTCGCTCGATCTCGTTCTCTCTCGCTCTCGCTCTCACTCTCTCTCGCTCTAGCTCGCTCTCTCTCTCTCTCTCAGAGAGAGAGAGAGAGAGAGAGAAGGGGGCAAGAAGGACTAGAGCAAAGTTCATTACAAATAATTTTAATATAATTTTCTGGGAAATAGCATGGTAAGTAAGAGTAGTTTGAAAGGAGAGTGAAATTTGCATAGGTTATCATTAAAAATATTAGATTTACATGGATTTACATATATCCACTGACCACACAGACCTTACGATCCGAATGAGGTGGTCGGGACTTACTTTTAGTGGAATTAGCATAGCCACAAATATAGGAAAATTTTAAGAATATGATGGTATATCATGGAGAGAGAGAGAGGGAGAGAGAGAGAGAGAGAGAGAACAAAAAAAGGGGAGGGAGGAAGCTAAATAACAGAAAGAAAGAAAGAGTTAAATAACAGAGAGAGAGAGAGGGAGAGAGAGAGAGACAGAGAAAGATAGAGAGAGCGAGGGGGCGGAGAAAGAGAGGAAGCTAAATAACAGAAAGAAAGAGCTAGATATCACAGAAAGAGAAAGAGAGAGAGAGATGGGGGTGAGAGGGAGGAAGCTAGATAACAGCGAGAGAGAGAGAGCTATAGCTAGATAACAGTGAGTGAGAGAGATAAAGTGAGAAAGCCAAGGTTTGATATCATCGGTGTGAATATCTAAGTAAGGGGTGACGCAGAGACAGTCAAGGGGATGGAGGCTTATATAGCTCTCCTGTGCTGTCCTTGTCTTCCACTCACCTTTGTTTGGGGTTCTGATGAATTTTATTTTTTTCCATGTGAGTGGGGGTGACAAAAGGCAGAACTGCCTGTAACGAGTGCCTCCCCCAGAGTTGAAAGAGTGACAGGGCCAAAATCAAGGGACGTTCGAGCCGAAATGCCTGGACACAAGGAGTCTGAAGCAATTTATGTCATAGGTAGTCTGATTATGAGAGAGTTCCAGAACTTAGCTGTTGAATAGAAGAAAGATTGAGAATACAGTTTTATTCTTGGGTTGAAAAGTTGCACAGAGTAGGGGTGGGATTGTGTTGCAAGATGGGTGCTATATGCTCTACGAAGAGGGGGTGGTATACACTGAGAGAGCTCTGAGGAACACTGATTATTTTATTAGCGATAGAATAGTGAGAGAGATGCAACATTGCGGCGAAGAGAGAGAGACTGCAGAGAATTGGTGAGTGGACGTGAGTTAAAGAGACGGAAGGCTTTCTTTTCTACTTTGTCTAGAAGTGCTGTGTGAGAGGATCCTCCCCACACGTGTGAACAATACTCGATACATGGACGCACTGTGCCCCTGTATAGAGCAAGAAGCTGCGCAGGGGTAAAGAACCCCTGGAAGCGGTTGAGCACACCCAGCTTCTGGGAAGCTGTTTTAGCAAGAGTGGTAATATGATGTTTTCAAGAGAGATAAGAAGAAATAGAGGCCTAGAATATTAGGAGAAGATGAAGGGATAATTTGTATGTTGTTGAAGAGTAGGTCATAGTTTTCTGGAAGGGTGTGACGCCTCTTGCCAATATAAATTTGCTTCCTAATAATACTCTGATTATTTTGACCTTCCTCGGTAATAGCTGGGTAGAGAGAGAGAGAGAGAGAAGGGGGGGGGGGGGATTCGAGCTGAGTTGGTAGTGAACGAATGTTGACCTTACACTGTATAATATATATATATCTATATATATATATATATATATATATATATATGTACAGTATATATACAGAATATATACTACTAACCCCTTAAGGATACTTAAGGGGTTAGTGGTAATATTTTGGTCTGTATATTGCTTCATTCATTTATTTTTTAGTTTCCTCACTAGACCTTTATCAAGTTTTTAAAATACGCCCTGGAGCCCCCTTCAAGATATATTTGTAAATTTATCGGTAGAAAAATATACCAGCTGAAGGCCGGTTCTTCTTAAAATTACAGGCTCGCTTTCGCTCGCCTGGAAAAAATCTACACTTAAATATCACTAAAAGTATAAAAATTGAAAACGAAATAGGGCGAAAGGTTTAAAATCGCCAAAGTAATGGGTCGAACGTCTTAAAATCTCAAAACTAATGGGGCTAAACTCGAGGGAGCAGGGGGTCCAGAAAAGCGAACCATCCCCCCTTAACCCCTTCAGAGTCAGCCTGGGAAGAGGTGCAGAAATGTACAGCTCGTTTGCTCTAGCCCTTTTTGAGTTACAGAGGCTAACCCCTTCACCACCATTACGAAATTGTCATCATATTCTAGTTACCATTAGACGATTTTCTTTGGTTTTTAATCTACCCATACGACTCAAATGGGTAAATGCGTTCTCAATAAACCCGGTTTTCTGGACCACTTTCTCCCTCATGTTTAGCCCCATTAGTTTTCAGATGTTAAGATGTTTGCCCCATTAGTTAGTCCATTTTAAGACCTTTCGCCCCATTTCTTCGTCAATATTTAGACCTTTCGTGCTATTTAGGTGCCGATTTTTCCCCTGGCGAATGATAGTGAGCCTGTAATGTTTGGAAATTTTTCTACCGAAAAATGTGCAAATTAATCTAGAAGGGGTATCTAATGGATGTTTTTTTTTAATCTGATGGAGGTCTAGGGAGGAAACTAGAAAAATAAAGAATACATGCAAAAATCGCCAAAAAAGTGAACCATCTCCCCTTAAGTAACATAGGTCCTTCTTGAACTCTATAAAATCATCTAATTTTAGCCCCAGAATCAAAGGTGAAAGGCGTCATGGTGCTGAAGGGGTCACGATTTCTGGCCCATATTTAAAATACAAAAAATGTTGGTAATAAAACTGGATATGTGTAAAAAAACAAAGTCGATGATCTGCAAATTCTCATATAAAACGAACTTATGCTATCGTCTCCTCAAGCGTGTGTGTTGTTGTTCAGTTCAGTTGAGTTGTAGTTCGGGAAGTATAGCGCCTTAGTAACGGCACTTCCCTGAGAGTATATCTTAATGTTTTCTGTGAGGTGCTCTTTTTCACTTATTTTTCTTATTTTATATATATTTATGTGTAGTTCTTTTCTTTGGTAGCATTTAAGGAGACTACTGCAAGACTCTTCTTCTTCTTCTTCTTACCTCTGACCGGGTATAGGCTATCCTAGTGTTTACTAGCCTATACCCCTTTGAAAGGACATTAGCCTAACCTAACAACCTTACCTAACCTATCCTAGTATTATAGGTGGGGCTGCCGCCCCCACAACCCCGCTTTGACTTAGATTTTTGGTGTGTTTGTCTGTGAAGTGGGTATTTTTCAATTTGTTGATAACGAAAATCCTCCATGCGGACTATATGCAGAAAAATATGGCGAATCTATTGGTGCCTATTTTCACTAATAAATTGTTTCTCATAACGTCGCACTAGTGTCCTTGAATATTATCTTTTCTTTTTCTTCTTATAGTCTCAGTTCATATCCTTCCTCTATGTGTGCGCAAAAACTCGTGCCGCAGAACATGGTCTCCCCTAACATAGTATCGTTTTCTTTGGTAACCTAGTGGTTCTGAAACGAAATATTTTCGCAGACTAACTAAAGTAAACTTGGAGAATTTTCTCCGAAAACATTGTCTATTCGTTATCGTTAGGCCAGAATCATGACCCCTAACCTCTTGTAACTCAATAAAAGGCCAGAGCAAATGGGCTGTAAATTTCCACATATTTCTCCATGCTGCCTCTCTCCAAATGATACACATGCAGCACACAGACTGGAATTGTTTTTGAGTTATGAGAGATTGGTTTCGAGATTTCTGGCCTACCTATAGTGAACAGGGTATAGTGTTTACTGTAATGACACTGTTCAGTCTCTAGTACTGCTTATCGATGTTCATAGTAATGCATACAAAAACCTAATAAAAGCATAATACAAGCATGGTAAAGCAAATCTCGATTTATATACTTGCATAACGTTTAAGTTTAACCCATTCGCTGCGGGTGACGTTCTGGAATGTTTTGGCAAGTTACAGCAATTTCCAGGCTTTAAAAGCATGTAAAAAACGTAAGAATCGAAAGTATTTGCTTAATTTTAGTAAAGTAGTCCATTTTATTTAAAATTACCACTCCCTTTCCTTTGTCTGGCTTGGTAACAATAATGGATTCATCTTCTTTATTTACCAATGCACCACTACAAGAAACCATAGATATCATTCTCAGTAAAACTAATCCACAAGAATTTTACGGACTTGATAAGAAAACTGTTAATAATCTACTAAAATTTGCTACGTCTGAATCATTATTTTTGTTCAATAAAGAAATGTATAATCAAATCGATGGCTGTGCGATGGGATCTTGCCTAGCACCTAGTTTAGCAGATACCTTTTTATGCCACAATGAAGCAATTTGGCTCAATAATTGTCCTAAAGATTTCAAACCCTTTTTTTATAAACGATACGTAGATGACTGTTTTTTTTTTATTTTCAATAGAAATGAGGAGATACATTTGTTTTTGGAGTATTTGAATAAACAACATCCCAACATTAATTTCACCAAGGAACAATACATTAGCTTTTCTGGATGTCAAAATAACCAAAACCGGGAATGGATTGATCACTGATGTTTTTAGGAAACGAACCTTTACTGGTTTAGATCTCAATTGGCTTAGTTTCTGCCCAGATATTTTCAAAATTAACTCTATTAAATCACTTTTAAATCGTGCCTACAATTTGTGTTCTAATTTTAATGTTATGCATCTAGAATTCGAGTTTTTGAAGCAGTATTTTATATCCAACAATTATACTATGAATGTATTTAATAAAGTACTTAAAAGATTTCTATACACGAAGCAAAATTTAGAGGTCACAGCTTCGGAAGTACCTAAACTTATCAAATATGTTAAATTGCCTTTTTATGGGGAATAAAGTTTCTTGTTCAGGAAGAAGTTGCTAGCCTTTCTCAAAATTGAATTTCCTGCCGTCAACTTTCGAATAATATTCAATAATTATTTCACTATAGGTTCATTTTTTAATTTTAAAGACCGTATTCCTAACCTAATATGTTCAAATATTGTATATACATTTTCGTGTCCCAGCTGTAATGCTAGGTATGTCGGATGTACTTCCAGACATTTCAAAATTAGAATATCTGAACATTTAGGTAGGAGCTATAAAACGGGTCAATATCTAAATAAAATGCCTTTTTCGGCCATAAGAAATCATTCACATGAGAATGACCATCTTTTCTCAGAGAATGATTTTGAAATAATAGGTAAATTCAATAATGAACAAGATACTTTTTAGGGGAAAAAATATTAATTCAACAACTCAAGCCGGAACTAAATACTATGACCTGATTCAATTGTTTAGTCAGTTTTCAAATAGTTTAGTTTTAATTGTTTCATATTTGTTTCGTTTAATTTCAAATTCATTAGGAGTATTTCACATTGTACGCCCAGTCAGAATATATAATTTTCAGATGTTCTTTTGTTTTGTGTCTTTGGGGTTGTCGGTGTTAGTGTTAAATGATCAAATAATGGTCTTCAGTTGTACTCGAGGTGGGCTTGGGGTTGGATCTAGGTGGGTAGGGATTGGTCTTTATTATTTAGTCATATCGCATTAGTTTTCCTTTTATTCATAATAATTCATGCGGTACTGGTGTTTGTTAACGAATTAATTTCATCTACGTATTTTATACCCTTATTTACTTTGTATTTAAACTATTTTACGGGTCCTTCTATTTACAAAAATGTATGTATGGTAATTTCATTTTATAGGATCGTGTACTGACCTGATGATGGACTCAGAGTCCGAAATATTGCAATAAATATGAAGATGGGGATCTTCCTTGTTTTAGCTACCCTTTTCCTTTTGAAAATATATATACAGTATATATATATATAATTATATATATATATATGCATGCATGCATAAGTACGTATACTGTAACTATGAATGTCACCAACACATATACTGTACACAGTACAGATACATATGGAGGCTTACATACATGATAGCAAAGAACACACACACACACACACAGGTAAGACCGTATGAACGTCTGTGAAGGATGTGGTGACCTGCCGTGGGAACCCAGAGAGAGAAAGAGAGAGAGACGTAAACAGATTGTATATAATGAGAACCAAGCATAAGCTGGTTTTTAGATAGTGATATTGTTTAATGTTTTTTTTCTCACTTTGACCAGCATCATATGTATCATAATGTGTATATATATATATATATATATATATATATATATATATATATATATATATATATATATATATATATATATATATATAATGGATAAAGCAAGCGAATGAGAGAAAGAAATCCGACAGTCAAATTAAAAAGGTTCTCAGAAATAGCCAATTCAATTTAAGGTAGTGATTCAAATATAAAGAAAATTAATTCACATCAATGGGTAATTATTTAAAATGTTTATTTGATTGTAACCACTTCAGCACCATGACGTATATTTCATCGTATTCTGGTTACCATTAGCCGATTGTTTGTAGTTTTTAATCTACCTATACGACTCAAATGGGTAAAAACTATCTCAGTGAACCCTCTTAGAAACATAGGTCTTTCTTAAACTGCATACAATCATCTAGCTTTAGCCAGAATCAAAGGTCTTGGTGCTGAAGGGTTTAAGGGCGTCACCGGTTTTTTTTTTATCTTTCTCCCCTTTTCTCTCTTTCCCTGGCTTGTATCCATTCGGCCCCATTCAGCATACTATTTTAAGACTTTTATCCCCATCCAGGTGTCGATATCTTATCGCTCGCCAGCATTGTATGGAGAAATCCGGCTTCGCCGGAGAAATTTTTCTATCGAAAACTGTACAAATTTAGCTTGCTGTAAAAACAAAAGTATATATATATATATATATGCTGGCTCACTACCGCTCGCCAGGAAAATATTAACACCTGAATGGGGGTAAACGTCTTAAAACAGTTGGCTGAATGGGGCCGAATGGATACAAGCCAAAGAGAGAGGGAGAGTAAGATAAAAAAAAAAAAAAAACGCGAGGTGGGCTCCCTTAATGAAAAACAAATCAGAACATATAAGTATTGTTTTGATACTAGGGAGGACGGGGGGGAGGGGTGAGAGAGAGAGAAAGATAGAGATTTACATATATTTACATATATACACTGACCACACTGACCTTACGATCCCAGCGAGGTGGTCAGGACTTAATTCTAGTAGAGGTAGCTAACCCGAAATATTAATTCTGCCTAATTCTCACCAGTGTGTAAGGTGTGTTATAAAGTTAGTGAAATGTCGGGTTGGTATTTCAACTCGACTTGGTATAATCTCGTTAACAATCCTGTGATAGGATACCGTGGGATAGACTATGCTCAACAGGGTCACGTCTAACTTGATAAATCTTGCATTAACTCTTCGTCCCAAGGCAGCATTCACACAATAAGAACACAGGTTACTTTACACTCTAATTTATTCAATGGCATGGAATAATAATATCATCTTTATCGTTCTGGCATATAGGGCAGACGATAAAGGAAAATCAGTGACGTACCAAATATAGAATGGTCTCTAATAAATTAAATAGTTCAAGTCACGTTACACACACACAGTATCAGTAATATGAATATGCAGGAAAAGATATGTTACACATGTACACAGAAATTCAATAAGATGATAACACGTATGTGAGCGTAGTGTTTAGCGCGAAGATTTCTGATACAAAGTGAACCGGCCTTACCTGGTATTCTTACCTGGTGGGCTTCCCAGACCCCAGAGCTAAGTGGTAGGTCAGGGTCCACGGAAGCCACACACTGCTGATGCGCCAGCCCAAAGATAATTTAAAATTTGTAGTAAAAACAGGGAGTATAGAAATCTATGGACTGGAAAGTGCATCATAAGCAGCTACGTTAACAAACAAGGTACAAGTATAGGTGGTTGAGGAGGCCAGAAGGTGTGACATCGAGAACAAAATCATGAATATTCATATAAAACTCCTGCAAGATAGTCGGAAAGGGCAGCCTTGAAAGATAACAGGTTAGTCAGGGATACCAATTCTGTGGGCAAAGAGTTCCACAGAGACACATATCTAAGATTAAAAAATATTTTTCTTATTTCAACCTGGCATCTCGAGTGAGCAATTTTATATGGGTAACCCCTGGTTGCAAAATATTGGGGACGATCAAAAACATCTTCAGGAGTAATTGAGCAGAGACCGTGAAATATTTGCCAGTACTTAATTATGTCATGCCTAAGAAGTCTACCCTTAACCCGTACAGCCCCAGCGACGCGTCTGACGCGTCGGCGATGTATGTAACGCACAGCCCCAGAGACGCGCCTGACGCGTCACCCCAATTGCGCCGACCGTAACCTCAGGTGTAGCCACTCAAGAGGGCTCAGATATGTAAGGGAACTGTGTACGTATCCCACGCAACCGTGCCGATGGTTGAAAACTCTCAAAGTCCACGTGCGTGCGCGCGAGCGCGCAATAACCTGTTTTTTTGGGATAATTGCCTTCAATTTTTTACTCTTGTAAAATCCGTTTTCGGGGGCTCTGTAGGACCATTTTTTAAGCTTTTTGAGCGGTTTTTCGTGGTTTTTCCTTCATTCCTAACCCATTCGCTATTGTTTCTGGAATAAACCATTTTTTGAAAACCGGCCGGGTTCTGGTGCGCAAACATTACAAAACTAGCCGGGGCTCCACGGGTTAATGGAAAATAGGTTTAATATCCTCAATCCTGAGAAAGTGTTCACACGCGCGGGGCGGTGAGCGTTTGTCAAGGAGATTAAGGGGGGGGGGGTCACACAGGTAAGGTAAACAGGTATAGTGCGTTCGACCCTAGGTCATATGGACAGCTTAGGTATAAACAACTCACAATTCTATTTAGTGCGAGTATAAAGCACAGATGAACGTTAGAGATATACTCAGGATCTTATAAACAAGGTAGTTTAAATTAGAACTAATTAACTTGTCTAAGAGGATTTGTGAAGTAATCAACACACGAGGTACAAAAATAGAAATAGACTGGGTATGAGATCAATTCACACGTATATAGAACTCAAATTCAAATTTAGATTAATGAATCACTATAACAGGGTTTTGAAATGAAATGCAAATTAATATCAAAAGAGGAAAATACACTCTATTAAAATGCGACTGGTAATCACAGTAAATTATAATTCAAAGGAACTCAGAATACAAAAGGGCATACACGACGAAGTTGTACTGGGTGAAATACTACGATAGTAGTATAAAAAGGAAATTTGAATACATTAGCAAATCCCTATCTGGCAATACGTTAATCAAAGATATGACGTAACGCGGATTACATACACAAGATGCAATTGAATATTTACCGTTATAATAGTAAATGGAGAATCGGTCCCTCAAATAATACAGAGACACGAATATAAAATAACTTGAACGAGAGTTACTATAAATGTGTGAAAATAATTATTAACAACCCACACTCGTAGATTAGATTAATTCACAAGCACTTGTATAAATTAGATAGCTCGAATAATAGAATTAACGTTAACTCAACGGGGGGTTCTTGACTTTTCAATAAGGAAAGAATAAATAGATTAAAATTTGGGCATAGGTCCTAGCTAAATGGTAGTTAAGAAGGGAATATCTTCACAGTATACACTTTTGCCTCAACTTGGATACACAAGAGAATAAATAACATATATAGGTGAAATCTGAGAGTATTCCGTGCTAAGCCTGAATCGAGATATGGTTATATAACGTGTGCACAAAGTAGAAGTATAAATAGTACACGAAGGATTACACTTCAAAGGATACACGAGCAATATCTGATACTATGAATTCACTTGGATCAAGATTTATGGGAGGACAAATGACTATGTAACGTGTACACAGATAAATAATTGAATAATTAATTGGCACAGATCTTGGGCACAGATCAACTTATTAACACTTCCGGAATACTCACATATTCTACCTTACCTTCAACAATAGCCACAAATTGAGATACGCAGAAACACTTAGGGTAGCGTGGGGGAGGAGAAGAGCCAAGTACGAGGGTCGGGTTCGTCGTAGAGCTTCGGGCACGGCGGCTGGACGTCAGGGAACCACTTTGTCAGGAGTCCAAGGGCAGGGGGGCAGGACAGCAGGCACCTTCTCTCTCGGGGGTGAACGACTCTTGGACAGTATAATCCAGACAGAGCGTTGAGGGTGAGCAGCTCCCGGACAGTATAATCCAACGGAGTGCTTGTAGGTGGGTAATACTCCCGGACAGTATAATCCAGACGGAGTAAGCCTACTGAGGATGATCTGACTTCCTGTAGTTTCAGTCAGGCTGTTTTTGGGGTCTTTCTCGTGTCAGGTTGCATGATCTCGCATTAATAGGGGCATACTAAATACATAAAAATTGGCTATGTTGAGGTTAATGATTACATGAAAAATATATTGTGGTGCTTAATGACATCGCATTGAGGTTCTTGTCCTTTTAACCTTTGTTTCTTATTTATACTGTCTAGCCTGATGATGTAATTCGTTATTTTCTGTTCACTCATTGTTCTGGCTATTTGGATTATTTATGTAATGATTTTCTTCCGTGGCACTTCTTATCACCATTTCACTTTCCTTCTCGTCTGGCAGCTTCTCGAGGTTGAAGGGCCCCAACGATTTAAATACTCCCAGGGCTCTTTATGCTTAGCTTGCTTAAATACATTTTCATCATAGTATTCGGAGGAAAGTTCTGCCTTGGCTGTTTGAGCCCCGCACTGTGATTGGTGGGGCCGGGTGAGGTGATGATTGGTGGGGCTTGACCTGCCTTTTGGGGGCAACTCACCTGTTTGCCCGGGAATTAGAGAACGGGTCCAGGGGTCAGATTTCCCGTGCTTCTGTTTCCCGTTCTCTGGAGAATGGGAAATGATCTTATTTCTAAATAATCTTTTCCTGCTGTTTCTGGACTCTCTGACTGTGGCTACTCTGTGTGGTTCTCCTTTGGGTCTCGTCATTTCACCACCTTCGACGTAATAAATGTCTCGACCTCGAGACCTCATAACATATTTGCGGCAGGTGGGGGTGGTGAGGGTCATCGTCAAACGGTCCAGTACCAAGCACCAGAGGGTTGTAGTGTCATCAGGAGGAATGGTGGGGTCAATTTTCACCGTGATTTTGAGTGGTGCCGTGGAGCCGTTGGTCACCTGAAGGAGATGGCTCGGGGAGACGAGGGCTTCAGGTTGCTTCCGGTCGGAGGATATGAACACACTGTTTATCCTTATCTTGGCTCCGGGTCTAAGTGCTGCTGGAGTTGTTGCTGGTGGAGGAGTTGCCTGTGAAGTGTCCCTTGTAGGAGTGGTGGAAGTGGGTTTCCCAGGTGAGGGGGCCTGGCGGTGAGGGGGCCTGTGTCATAGGTGTGAGGGTGTAACACAGGCTGGCTAGGTGACCTCGCAGTAGGGGTGGCGGCGCCTTTGATGTGCCGCGAGGTGGTGCCTTTTGAGGGAGCCCGCCGCTTGTAGGTTGGCCGGAAGGTGGGAGCCCATATCTGCGGTGGTTTCACATGACGCCTGAATCTCGTACATGTTGGATCAGATAAGGGGGGTCTTAGGTTGGGTTGATTGAACATCCCGGGTTGGCATGGACATAATAGTAGGGGGTGAAGTAGAGACAGTTTTCTGATTGTTGGAAGGTTCATATGGTATTGCAGTAGGCATGATAGGAGATGTTGATGGTTGGGGAGGGGGTGTGGCAACTGGCAGAAGGACCTGGTCAAGTCTCATCGGAGCAGGTGTACTGGTCAGAGGGATTAATGTGTCGGATTGATTATTAGGTTGGGGTGAAGAGAGGGGGGTTATATCAGAGGTTGATTGACGAAGCAAAAGGGGGATAGTTTTTAAGATTGGTGAACTGGGAAGGGTGCATGTAGATTCAGAAAACATTTGTAGACTGACAGAAGGGGAGGGGTGGGGGATTTGCTGATGGCATTAACTTCAATTTGTGTAGGTAATTGAGGAGGGAAAGACACAACGTGAGGAGGAAGGGGAGAGGGGCTGATGGATCCGAATGATCTGGATGGAAGATTTATTTGCAGGGGATTTGGGCGATTGTGTGGTTTAGGTACGGGAGGAAGACGTTGGCGAATGAGTTCCTCTCTAAGAGGAGGTAGTGGGGAAACGGAAGGAAGAGGAGGGGGAGAAGGTTCTGAGGTCCCCAATTTCTGGTCATTAGTAGCAGGCAACATGTTATTATCTGTGGAATCTGCAAGCATAATGGTATTCTCATCTATTGGTTGAAACCTACGTACAGTACATATCTATTTCGGTATGTGCGTGACTCACCAAAGTAGTTTATAGTTATCTGATAACAATTTGGAACAGTTAAAATTTCAAAAGGGCCTTGATACCTAGGTTTCAATTTGGACGGCACTGGCAGTTGAGCAACCATCACGAGGTCACCAACGTGATGAGGACTTACTTTGGCGGTTTCGTCAGGTTTTAGGTCTTGCAGATACTGGAGTTGTCGTAGGTGATTCTTTAAATGAACTAGGGACTGATCAAAATTAGATGAGGGCTCATACGGGACAGCTAGATGGCGTAATGGGAGCAGTAGGGGTGGTAGTCCAAAGATGCGCTCATGTGGTGAGATCCCGTCTTTCCGGGGACAGGTGTTAATTCCCCACTGAACGATTTTGACCTGGCTGGGCCAATCTTTGGTATTTATCTGTTGCAATCTCGTCCGGACTTGGTTTGCAATCATGCGGTGGCTTCTTTCACAGATAGAATTCCCTTGGGGCCAGTATGGGGAGGAGTGGCTGATCTTATACCCACACATTTGAGGTAGTTGGGACCATATGTGGCTAGTAAATTCTGGGGCATTGTCGGAATGTATGGCTTCTGGCAAACCGAGGTATGGGAACACATATTGGATCATGGCTTCTGCTACTGCTAACGCTGAATGTTCCTAGGCAGGGCAGGCGATCACATATTTGGAGTATGTGTCCACGAAAGTAATGATATATTTGAAACCTTGACTTCCTTCTAAGGGTCCCATCACATCAACGGCTAGTAGTTGCCAAGTTTTGTTTGCCACTAACTTTCCTGAAGGTCCCGGGGTGCGGGTCCTGTCTTTGCTTAGGGCACAGGTGCGACAGGCTTCAGTGATGCATTTGGCAGTGATGTAGGGGGAGGGGGTACAATACACCTGTTGAAAGGTGGCTGTCAGTTTTCGTTGGGCCAGATGGATGCCATTATGCATATGGATGGATTGCATAGTGGCTAGGGCGGCTGCTGGGGTAATTACAATATTTCCCTCGGGCGTGAACAGGTTGTCTCCTCGTCGAGTGAGTTGGGAGAACATGGTCCGGGGTATCCAGTCAGGTTTTTCTTGTCGTTGAAATAGTTTGATGAGTTCTTGTTGTTCTTGATCTGTTGAATCTTGGTGGTGGGCGGCTAAAATGGGGTGCACATCAAGGGGGGGGGGGGGTTGTCCCTGGGGTAGAAGCAGTGGGGAGCCTAGACAGTGCGTCCACATTGGTGTGGAGTTTCCCAGGTCTGTAGGCTATTTCAAAATCGAATTCTTCTAAACTTACTCTCCATCTGACAGTTAAAACATTCTTGGTGTCAGATTTTCTTGACCATTGTAGGGCGTGGTGGTCGGTGATGATGGTGACTTTTACACCTGCTAGATAGGCCTTAAAATGTTGAAGGGCCCAAATGATACCCAGGCATTCTCTCTTGGTCACGGGATAATTTACTTCTGCTGGGTTTAAAGTCGGACTGGCACAGGTTATTATGTGTTCTCGGCCCTCTCGTGTTTGTCCTAATACGGCACCTATTCCAGTTTGGGAGACATCGGTGTACAATCGGAAGGGTTGAGTGTAGTCGGGGAAAGAGACGACATGTGAGGCAATCAATAATTCCTTCAGGGTGTTGAAAGCCTGCAATCGTTGTGGTGTCCACAGGAATGGTTCATCTTTATTGGTCAAGTCATGGAGAGGTTTAGCAATGGTGGCAACATTTTTCACAAACCTTCTATAATATGAGGCTAGTCCGAGAAAGGCTCGGACTCCTTTGACATTATGGGGGGGGGGGAATTTTTCCAATGGCATCTAATTTGTGGGGATCTGGTGCAATTCCTTTGTCGGATACGATGTGGCCTAGGAACTGTACTTCAGTCTTGGCCAACGTATATTTTGAGGGTTTCAGTTTTAAGTTGGCTTCTCGGATTCTTTGGAAGACTTGCTGGAGGCGTTGTAGATGTTCAGCCCAGATCTTTCCGTATACGATGATGTCGTCCAGGTAAGCCAGGCAGGTTTCCCAGGCCAGACCTTGCAACATGGATTCCATCAATCTGGAGAATGTGGCAGGACCATTGCACAAACCGAAAGGTAATACGGTGAATTCGTACAGGCGGCCTTGGCTGGTGGCGAACGCCGTCTTCTGTTGATATTCGGGGAGGACTGGAACTTGCCAATACCCTGCTTGTAAATCCAGGGTAGTGAACCATTTAGCTCCAAGGAGGGAGTCTAAGGAGTCATCAATCCGGGGAAGGAGGGTGTCATCTTTAATCGTTACATCATTGAGTCTGCGATAATCTATACAGAATCGGGTGGTCCCGTCTTTCTTTCGTACAAGTACTACCGGGGACGACCAAGGGCTTGTCGAGGGGCCAACATGTCTTGTACTTGGGATTCCTCTTCTTGCCTTTGAATGGGATTTTTTCTTCTGATGGGTTGCTTGACGGGGGGGGGGGGGGGGGTCCAACTGTATGAATTGGATGATGGAGCACGTTGGTTTTTCCCACATCTCTATTTGATGTGGCAAAAATGTCTTGGTAGGTGGTTAAAAGATTCTTCAGGTCGGCTTGTTGTTGGGGGGTTAAATGGGAAGGAATAGAGGGTAGGTGTAAAGGAGTGTGAGCGGGGGTATCAGCTGGAATGGATAGCTCTTCCTCGTAAGGCTCCAGTTCTCCAATGGTTAAACCTTTTGGTAGGATAATGGGCTGGTCTGATATATTGGCGATTTTGATGCAATTCAATCGGTTAGAAATTATACTAGGAGAGGTTAGACAGTCCCTATCAAAGGGGCTTTGGAGGTGAGGGGTCATGATGGCATCCCCAGGCAACGTGGGTACAATGGGGATTATTTTTTCATGGTGGGGGGGGGGGGAGTGTCACGAGTTTGGCAGTGACTGCTTGAGTAAGGGGCAAGATGCAAGGGGGAGGAATCAGAGTTTGAGGAGAAGGAACAGGATTGGGGAGTGTGAGGGTAGGAATGGGCTGGATTAAAGGCAAGATTTTGGTTGAAAGAGGGCAAGGGTGGGGGATGTCTCTAGTCTGGAGTTTTGGTTGGGTGGCTCGATTAGAGGCACTATTTTTTTTGTTTTTGGGGGGGGGGGAGGGAGAACGTCAGTCTTCTTCTCCCACAATCGAGGGAAGCACTCAGTTTAGTGAGTAAATCGAGACCCAGATATCCATCGTATAGGGTCTCCTTGGGATCATACACCACAAAAGAGTGGTTCGTTCCATGGTTAGGAACAAGGGTATTCACATAGAGGGGACGTGTTTGTCCAAAGTTCCTTATAACTTTGTCATCAGCACTTACTAATATAATTGAGGAAGGTTGGATAGTGCCTAAGGCTTTCTTGTGTTGTTTAAAGAAGGGAGAGAAAAGGCATGATCGGGATGCTCCCGTATCGATCAGTAGGCGGACTTTCACCCCGTTCAGAGTGAGTTTCCTGTAGATGGGCAGTTTTGCTGAGACTGCTTCCTCATGAGCCCCCGCCATTTTGACGGTTATTTGTGTACGGGGGCGGTCTGAAAATCCAGATCTTGTGGTGCCTCCATTTATGGCTCGGGGTCTGCTCCATTATCTTCCTCGGAGCCTTCATCAAATCCGGCTGTGTCATCCTCCGTAATGGTGGCGATCCGCCTTGGTTTAATCCAGGGAATCTGGGCCCACCAACTGGGTGGTTTGGTCCTTTTCCTTGTTAGCTCGGTGAAGGACCTCTGCAAGGACGTCAACAGACACTGATTGTTGCACAGGTTCCAGTCTGCTGGGCGGATCCTGGCCCATACCTCAGCCTTATCACTGGCTCGTGGGTGCCATAGGGCTAGGGGCAGGCACGGTGGACGGGTGTGTGGTAGCTTTCTGTATGGCGGCTACCATATGTTGACCCCGGGTTTGCCTCAGGGTCACAATCCGTCTTACGACCGGCATGTCCGTGCCGTAATTAGTGGGTTCAACAATGGAAAAGTGTTCCGCCACCGCCGAAGGTAAAATCCTCAGCAGGGCCCTGAAAATAATCTTCTTCCTTTGGGCGGGGGTTTCCTCTATGAACGCGGTGACAGCGAGCTGTGTCAACTCACTGATCGTGTCGTCCAAATTCCCATGGTATTGGACTTGATGAAAATGCCTGTCCGAGATTATTTGTCCTAGGACAGGGTTAATGGCGGTTCTTACATAATTTTTTCAAATGGTGCCCAGGTTAAACCAGGCATTTGGTCACGCACATACCCTGATACTTTCCCTGCATATTTACCTGACTTCACTACTACTGTGTAAATCTTGGAAGCGTCTTGGTCCTGGAACATCAGATCCAGGACGGGTTTGACCATTTCCATGTAAATTCCAATGTAATTTTCCTCGGGCTTAAATGCCGGGATATCGAGTGATTTGGCTGCCATAATGATTGGGGAAGTTGTGAGTGCAAGCAAGAAAAAAAAATTAAGCAAGCTGATATGCCGTATTGAGACACCGCTGCCACCAGTGAAATGTCGGGTTGGTATTTCAACTCAACTTGGTATAATCTCATTGACAATCCTGTAATAGGATATCGTGAGATAGAATATGCTCAACAGGGTCACGTCTAACTTGATAAATCTTGCATTAACTCTTCGTCCCAAGGCAGCATTCACACAATAAGAACACAGGTTACTTTACACTCTAATTTATTCAATGGCATGGAATAATAATATCATCTTTATCGTTCTGGCATATAGGGCAGATGATAAAGGAAAATCAGTGACGTATCAAATATAGAATGGTCTATAATGATAAATTAAATAGTTCAAGTCACGTTACACACACACACACAGTATCAGTAATATGAATATGCAGGAAAAGATATGTTACACAAGTACACAGTAATTCAATAAGATGATAACACGTATGCGAGCGTAGTGTCTAGCGCGAAGATTTCTGATACAAAGTGAACCGACCTGAGAAAGTGTTCACGCGCGCGGGGCGGTGAGCTTTTATCAAGGGGACTAACGGGGGGGGGGGGGGTCACACAGGTAAGGTAAACAGGTATAGTGCGTTCGACCCTAGGTCATATGGACTGCTTACAGTAGGTATAAACTCCCAATTCTATTTAGTGCGAGTTTAATGGGAGTTGCAGGGTCTGGTAAATGAGTTTGGAACAGTGTGCGAAAAACGGAATTTGAAGGTAAATGCGGGAAAGAGCAAGGTTATGGTCTTCGAAAGGGGTGAAGTCACAGAGTGTGAGGTTTAGTTGAATGGTCAGGCTATGGAGATCGTCAGCTCTTTTAAGTATCTGGGCAGTGTGTTGAGTAAAGATGGGACTATGGATGAAGAAGTGCAGGAGAGGGTGCAACAGGGGAAGAGGGTTGTAGGAACGTTGAAAGCAGTAACGAGAAATAGAGTGGTCAGTATGGAAGTGGAGAAGTCCTTGCATGACAGTGTGGTAATCCCGACACTAACTTATGGAAGCGAAGCATGGACATTCGGGAAGAGACTCAGACCAAGAGTGAGAGCGGTGGAAATGAGTTACTTGAGAAGTGCGTGCGGAGTTACATGGAGGGATAGACAAACGAATGAGGAAGTAAGAAGGAGGTGAGGTGTGGTGTGGAGGTAGATGTGCTGGAAAGTGTGAAAAGGAACAACTTGAGATGGTTCGGCTATATGGAGCGGATGGGAAGCGAGAGAATGACTAAGAGGGTGTACGAGAGCGAGGTGGAAGGACAGAGAGGGAGAGGTAGACCTAAGGAGAGGTGGAAGGATGGAGTGAGGAAGTTTATGAATGAAGGCAGTGCTGGTTGGGAGGTGGGGCGTCGACTGACTGGGGGCGGTTCGTTCGTGGCCACCCCTTCGGGGATCACGGCGTCAGGCAATAGATAGATAGATAGATAAAGCACAGATGAACGTTAGAGATATAGGCCTACTCAGGATCTTATAAGCAAGGTAGTTTAAATTAGAACTAACTTGTCTAAGCGGATTTGTAAAGTAATCAACACACGAAGTACAAAAATAGAAATAGACTGGGTATGAGATCAATTCACACGTATATAGAATTCATATTCAAATTTAGATCAATGAATCACTATAACAGGGTTTTGAAATGAAATGCAAATTAATATCAAAAGAGGAAAATACACTAATAAAATGCGACTGGTAATCACAGTAAATTAGAATTCAAAGGAACTCAGAATACAAAAGGGCATACACGACGAAGTTGTACTGGGTGAAATACTACGATAGTAGTATAAAAAGGAATTTTGAATACATTAGCAAATCCCTATCTGGCAATACGTTAATCAAAGATATGACGTAACGCGGATTACATACACAAGATGCAATTGAATATTTACCGTTATAATAGTAAATGGAGAATCGGTCCCTCAAATAGGCCTAATACAGATACGCGAATATACAATAACTGGAACGAGAGTTACTATAAATGTGTGAAAATAATTATTAACAACCCACACTCGTAGATTAGATTAATTCACAAGCACTTGTATAAACTAGATAGCTCGAATAATAGAATTAACGTTAACTCAACGGGGGGTTCTTGACTTTTCAATAAGGAAAGAATAAATAGATTAAAATTTGGGCATAGGTCCTAGCTAAATGGTAGTTAAGAAGGGAATATCTTCACAGTATACACTTTTGCCTCAACTTGGATACACAAGAGAATAAATAACATATATAGGTGAAATCTGAGAGTATTCCGTGCTAAGCCTGAATCGAGATATGGTTATATAACGTGTGCACAAAGTAGAAGTATAAATAGTACACGAAGGATTACACTTCAAAGGATACACGAGCAATATCTGATACTATGAATTCACTTGGATCAAGATTTATGGGAGGACAAATGACTATGTAACGTGTACACAGATAAATAATTGAATAATTAATTGGCACAGATCTTGGGCACAGATCAACTTATTAACACTTCCGGAATACTCACATATTCTACCTTACCTTCAACAATAGCCACAAATTGAGATACGCAGAAACACTTAGGGTAGCGTGGGGGAGGAGAAGAGCCAAGTACGAGGGTCGGGTTCGTCGTAGAGCTTCGGGCACGGCGGCTGGACGTCAGGGAACCACTTTGTCAGGAGTCCAAGGGCAGGGGGGCAGGACAGCAGGCACCTTCTCTCTCGGGGGTGAACGACTCTTGGACAGTATAATCCAGACAGAGCGTTGAGGGTGAGCAGCTCCCGGACAGTATAATCCAACGGAGTGCTTGTAGGTGGGTAATACTCCCGGACAGTATAATCCAGACGGAGTAAGCCTACTGAGGATGAACTGACTTCCTGTAGTTTCAGTCAGGCTACATTTGGGGTCTTTCTCCGTGTCAGGTTGCATGATCTCGCATTAATAGGGGCATAGTAAATACATAAAAATTGGCTATGTTGAGGTTAATGATTACATGAAAAATATATTGTGGTGCTTAATGACATCGCATTGAGGTTCTTGTCCTTTTAACCTTTGTTTCTTATTTATACTGTCTAGCCTGATGATGTAATTCGTTATTTTCTGTTCACTCATTGTTCTGGCTATTTGGATTATTTATGTAATGATTTTCTTCCGTGGCACTTCTTATCACCATTTCACTTTCCTTCTCGTCTGGCAGCTTCTCGAGGTTGAAGGGCCCCAACGATTTAAATACTCCCAGGGCTCTTTATGCTTAGCTTGCTTAAATACATTTTCATCATAGTATTCGGAGGAAAGTTCTGCCTTGGCTGTTTGAGCCCCGCACTGTGATTGGTGGGGCCGGGTTGAGGTGATGATTGGTGGGGCTTGACCTGCCTTTTGGGGGCAACTCACCTGTTTGCCCGGGAATTAGAGAACGGGTCCAGGGGTCAGATTTCCCGTGCTTCTGTTTCCCGTTCTCTGGAGAATGGGAAATGATTCTTATTTCTAAATAATCTTTTCCTGCTGTTTCTGGACTCTCTGACTGTGGCTACTCTGTGTGGTTCTCCTTTGGGTCTCGTCATTTCACCACCTTCGACGTAATAAATGTCTCGACCTCGAGACCTCATAACATATTTGCGGCAGGTGGGGGTGGTGAGGGTCATCGTCAAACGGTCCAGTACCAAGCACCAGAGGGTTGTAGTGTCATCAGGAGGAATTGGTGGGGTCAATTTTTACTGTGACTTCGAGTGGTGCCGTGGAGCCGTTGGTCACCTGAAGGAGATGGCTCGGGGAGACGAGGGCTTCAGGTTGCTTCCGGTCGGAGGATATGAACACACTGTTTATCCTTATCTTGGATCCGGGTCTAAGGACTGCTGGAGTTGTTGCTGGTGGAGGAGTTGCCTGTGAAGTGTCCCTTGTAGGAGTGCTGGAAGTGGGTTTCCCAGGTGAGGGGGGCCTGGCAGTGAGGGGGCCTGTGTCATAGGTGTGAGGGTGTGACACAGGATGGCTAGGTGACCTCGCAGTAGGGGTGGCGGCGCCTTTGATGTGCCGCGAGGTGGTGCCTTTTGAGGGAGGCTGCCGCTTGTAGGTTGGCCGGAAGGTGGGAGCCCATCTCTGCGGTGGTTTCACACGACGCCCGAATCTCGTACATATTGGATCAGATAAGGGGGGTATTAGGTTGGGTGATTGAACATCCCGGGTTGGCATGGACATAACAGTAGGGGGTGAAGTAGAGACAGTTTTCTGAATGTTGGAAGGTTCATATGGTATGGCAGTAGGCATGATAGGAGATGTTGATGGTTGGGGAGGGGGCGTGGTCAGGTCTCATCGGAGCAGGTGTACTGGTCAGAGGGATTAATGTGTCGGATTGATAATTAGGTTGTGGTGAAGAGAGGGGTGTTATATCAGAGGTTGATTGACGAAGCAAAAGGGGGATAGTTTTTAAGATTGGTGAACTGGGAAGGGTGCATGTAGATTCAGAAAACATTTGTAGACTGACAGAAGGGGAGGGGTGGGGGATTTGCTGATGGCATTAACTTCAATTTGTGTAGGTAATTGAGGAGGGAAAGACACAACGTGAGGAGGAAGGGGAGAGGGGCTGATGGATCCGAATGATCTGGATGGAAGATTTATTTGCAGGGGATTTGGGCGATTGTGTGGTTTAGGTACGGGAGGAAGACGTTGGCGAATGAGTTCCTCTCTAAGAGGAGGTAGTGGGGAAACGGAAGGAAGAGGAGGGGGAGAAGGTTCTGAGGTCCCCAATTTCTGGTCATTAGTAGCAGGCAACATGTTATTATCTGTGGAATCTGCAAGCATAATGGTATTCTCATCTATTGGTTGAAACCTACGTACAGTACATATCTATTTCGGTATGTGCGTGACTCACCAAAGTAGTTTACAGTTATCTGATAACAATTTGGAACAGTTAAAATTTCAAAAGGGCCTTGATACCTAGGTTTCAATTTGGACGGCACTGGCAGTTGAGCAACCATCACGAGGTCACCAACGTGATGAGGACTTACTTTGGCGGTTTCGTCAGGTTTTAGGTCTTGCAGATACTGGAGTTGTCGTAGGTGATTCTTTAAATGAACTAGGGACTGATCAAAATTAGATGAGGGCTCATACGGGACAGCTAGATGGCGTAATGGGAGCAGTAGGGGTGGTAGTCCAAAGATGCGCTCATGTGGTGAGATCCCGTCTTTCCGGGGACAGGTGTTAATTCCCCACTGAACGATTTTGACCTGGCTGGGCCAATCTTGGTATTTATCTGTTGCAATCTCGTCCGGACTTGGTTTGCAATCATGCGGTGGCTTCTTTCACAGATAGAATTCCCTTGGGGCCAGTATGGGGAGGAGTGGCTGATCTTATACCCACACATTTGAGGTAGTTGGGACCATATGTGGCTAGTAAATTCTGGGGCATTGTCGGAATGTATGGCTTCTGGCAAACCGAGGTATGGGAACACATATTGGATCATGGCTTCTGCTACTGCTAACGCTGAATGTTCCTAGGCAGGGCAGGCGATCACATATTTGGAGTATGTGTCCACGAAAGTAATGATATATTTGAAACCTTGACTTCCTTCTAAGGGTCCCATCACATCAACGGCTAGTAGTTGCCAAGTTTTGTTTGCCACTAACTTTCCTGAAGGTCCCGGGGTGCGGGTCCTGTCTTTGCTTAGGGCACAGGTGCGACAGGCTTCAGTGATGCATTTGGCAGTGATGTAGGGGGAGGGGGTACAATACACCTGTTGAAAGGTGGCTGTCAGTTTTCGTTGGGCCAGATGGATGCCATTATGCATATGGATGGATTGCATAGTGGCTAGGGCGGCTGCTGGGGTAATTACAATATTTCCCTCGGGCGTGAACAGGTTGTCTCCTCGTCGAGTGAGTTGGGAGAACATGGTCCGGGGTATCCAGTCAGGTTTTTCTTGTCGTTGAAATAGTTTGATGAGTTCTTGTTGTTCTTGATCTGTTGAATCTTGGTGGTGGGCGGCTAAAATGGGGTGCACATCAAGGGGGGGGGGGGTTGTCCCTGGGGTAGAAGCAGTGGGGAGCCTAGACAGTGCGTCCACATTGGTGTGGAGTTTCCCAGGTCTGTAGGCTATTTCAAAATCGAATTCTTCTAAACTTACTCTCCATCTGACAGTTAAAACATTCTTGCTGGCAGATTTTCTTGACCATTGTAGGGCGTGGTGGTCGGTGATGATGGTGACTTTTACACCTGCTAGATAGGCCTTAAAATGTTGAAGGGCCCAAATGATACCCAGGCATTCTCTCTTGGTCACGGGATAATTTACTTCTGCTGGGTTTAAAGTCGGACTGGCACAGGTTATTATGTGTTCTCGGCCCTCTCGTGTTTGTCCTAATACGGCACCTATTCCAGTTTGGGAGACATCGGTGTACAATCGGAAGGGTTGAGTGTAGTCGGGGAAAGAGACGACATGTGAGGCAATCAATAATTCCTTCAGGGTGTTGAAAGCCTGCAATCGTTGTGGTGTCCACAGGAATGGTTCATCTTTATTGGTCAAGTCATGGAGAGGTTTAGCAATGTGGCAACATTTTTCACAAACCTTCTATAATATGAGGCTAGTCCGAGAAAGGCTCGGACTCCTTTGACATTATGGGGGGGGGGGGGAATTTTTCCAATGGCATCTAATTTGTGGGGATCTGGTGCAATTCCTTTGTCGGATACGATGTGGCCTAGGAACTGTACTTCAGTCTTGGCCAACGTATATTTTGAGGGTTTCAGTTTTAAGTTGGCTTCTCGGATTCTTTGGAAGACTTGCTGGAGGCGTTGTAGATGTTCAGCCCAGATCTTTCCGTATACGATGATGTCGTCCAGGTAAGCCAGGCAGGTTTCCCAGGCCAGACCTTGCAACATGGATTCCATCAATCTGGAGAATGTGGCAGGACCATTGCACAAACCGAAAGGTAATACGGTGAATTCGTACAGGCGGCCTTGGCTGGTGGCGAACGCCGTCTTCTGTTGATATTCGGGGAGGACTGGAACTTGCCAATACCCTGCTTGTAAATCCAGGGTAGTGAACCATTTAGCTCCAAGGAGGGAGTCTAAGGAGTCATCAATCCGGGGAAAGAGGGTGTCATCTTTAATCGTTACATCATTGAGTCTGCGATAATCTATACAGAATCGGGTGGTCCCGTCTTTCTTTCGTACAAGTATAACCGGGGACGGACCAAGGGCTTGTCGAGGGGCAACATGTCTTGTACTTGGGATTCCTCTTCTTGCCTTTGAATGGGATTTTTTCTCTGATGGGTTGCTTGACGGGGGGGGGGGGGGGGTCCAACTGTATGAATTGGATGATGGAGCACGTTGGTTTTTCCCACATCTCTATTGATGTGGCAAAAATGTCTTGGTAGGTGGTTTAAAAGATTCTTCAGGTCGGCTTGTGGTTGGGGGTTAAATGGGAAGGAATAGAGGGTAGGTGTAAAGGAGTGTAGAGCGGGGGTATCAGCTGGAAATGGATAGCTCTTCCTCGTAAGGCTCCAGTTCTCCAATGGTTAAACCTTTTGGTAGGATAATGGGCTGGTCTGATATATTGGCGATTTTGATGCAATTCAATCGGTTAGAAATTATACTAGGAGAGGTTAGACAGTCCCTATCAAAGGGGCTTTGGAGGTGAGGGGTCATGATGGCATCCCCAGGCAACGTGGGTACAATGGGGATTATTTTTTCATGGTGGGGGGGGGGGAGTGTCACGAGTTTGGCAGTGACTGCTTGAGTAAGGGGCAAGATGCAAGGGGGAGGAATCAGAGTTTGAGGAGAAGGAACAGGATTGGGGAGTGTGAGGGTAGGAATGGGCTGGATTAAAGGCAAGATTTTGGTTGAAAGAGGGCAAGGGTGGGGGATGTCTCTAGTCTGGGTTTTTGGTTGGGTGCCTCGATGAGAGGCACAATTTTTGTTTTTTTTGGGGGGTGGGGGGGGGGGGGTTGAGAACGTCAGTGTTCTTCTCCCACAACCGAGGGAAGCACTCAGTTTAGTGAGTAAATCGAGACCCAGATATCCATCGTATAGGGTCTCCTTGGGATCATACACCACAAAAGAGTGGTTCGTTCCATGGTTAGGAACAAGGGTATTCACATAGAGGGGACGTGTTTGTCCAAAGTTCCTTATAACTTTGTCATCAGCACTTACTAATATAATTGAGGAAGGTTGGATAGTGCCTAAGGCTTTCTTGTGTTGTTTAAAGAAGGGAGAGAAAAGGCATGATCGGGATGCTCCCGTATCGATCAGTAGGCGGACTTTCACCCCGTTCAGAGTGAGTTTCCTGTAGATGGGCAGTTTTGCTGAGACTGCTTCCTCATGAGCCCCCGCCATTTTGACGGTTATTTGTGTACGGGGGCGGTCTGAAAATCCAGATCTTGTGGTGCCTCCATTTATGGCTCGGGGTCTGCTCCATTATCTTCCTCGGAGCCTTCATCAAATCCGGCTGTGTCATCCTCCGTAATGGTGGCGATCCGCCTTGGTTTAATCCAGGGAATCTGGGCCCACCAACTGGGTGGTTTGGTCCTTTTCCTTGTTAGCTCGGTGAAGGACCTCTGCAAGGACGTCAACAGACACTGATTGTTGCACAGGTTCCAGTCTGCTGGGCGGATCCTGGCCCATACCTCAGCCTTATCACTGGCTCGGGGTGCCATAGGGCTAGGGGCAGGCACGGTGGACGGGTGTGTGGTAGCTTTCTGTATGGCGGCTACCATATGTTGACCCCGGGTTTGCCTCAGGGTCACAATCCGTCTTACGACCGGCATGTCCGTGCCGTAATTAGTGGGTTCAACAATGGAAAAGTGTTCCGCCACCGCCGAAGGTAAAATCCTCAGCAGGGCCCTGAAAATAATCTTCTTCCTTTGGGCGGGGGTTTCCTCTATGAACGCGGTGACAGCGAGCTGTGTCAACTCACTGATCGTGTCGTCCAAATTCCCATGGTATTGGACTTGATGAAAATGCCTGTCCGAGATTATTTGTCCTAGGACAGGGTTAATGGCGGTTCTTACATAATTTTTTCAAATGGTGCCCAGGTTAAACCAGGCATTTGGTCACGCACATACCCTGATACTTTCCCTGCATATTTACCTGACTTCACTACTACTGTGTAAATCTTGGAAGCGTCTTGGTCCTGGAACATCAGATCCAGGACGGGTTTGACCATTTCCATGTAAATTCCAATGTAATTTTCCTCGGGCTTAAATGCCGGGATATCGAGTGATTTGGCTGCCATAATGATTGGGGAAGTTGTGAGTGCAAGCAAGAAAAAAAATTAAGCAAGCTGATATGCCGTATTGAGACACCGCTGCCACCAGTGAAATGTCGGGTTGGTATTTCAACTCAACTTGGTATAATCTCATTGACAATCCTGTAATAGGATATCGTGAGATAGAATATGCTCAACAGGGTCACGTCTAACTTGATAAATCTTGCATTAACTCTTCGTCCCAAGGCAGCATTCACACAATAAGAACACAGGTTACTTTACACTCTAATTTATTCAATGGCATGGAATAATAATATCATCTTTATCGTTCTGGCATATAGGGCAGACGATAAAGGAAAATCAGTGACGTATAAAATATATAATGGTCTATGATGATAAATTAAATAGTTCAAGTCACGTTACACACACACACACAGTATCAGTAATATGAATATGCAGGAAAAGATATGTTACACAAGTACACAGTAATTCAATAAGATGATAACACGTATGCGAGCGTAGTGTCTAGCGCGAAGATTTCTGATACAAAGTGAACCGACCTGAGAAAGTGTTCACGCGCGCGGGGCGGTGAGCTTTTATCAAGGGGACTAACGGGGGGGGGGGGGTCACACAGGTAAGGTAAACAGGTATAGTGCGTTCGACCCTAGGTCATATGGACTGCTTACAGTAGGTATAAACTCCCAATTCTATTTAGTGCGAGTTTAATGGGAGTTGCAGGGTCTGGTAAATGAGTTTGGAACAGTGTGCGAAAAACGGAATTTGAAGGTAAATGCGGGAAAGAGCAAGGTTATGGTCTTCGAAAGGGGTGAAGTCACAGAGTGTGAGGTTTAGTTGAATGGTCAGGCTATGGAGATCGTCAGCTCTTTAAGTATCTGGGCAGTGTGTTGAGTAAAGATGGGACTATGGATGAAGAAGTGCAGGAGAGGGTGCAACAGGGGAAGAGGGTTGTAGGAACGTTGAAAGCAGTAACGAGAAATAGAGTGGTCAGTATGGAAGTGGAGAAGTCCTTGCATGACAGTGTGGTAATCCCGACACTAACTTATGGAAGCGAAGCATGGACATTCGGGAAGAGACTCAGACCAAGAGTGAGAGCGGTGGAAATGAGTTACTTGAGAAGTGCGTGCGGAGTTACATGGAGGGATAGACAAACGAATGAGGAAGTAAGAAGGAGGTGAGGTGTGGTGTGGAGGTAGATGTGCTGGAAAGTGTGAAAAGGAACAACTTGAGATGGTTCGGCTATATGGAGCGGATGGGAAGCGAGAGAATGACTAAGAGGGTGTACGAGAGCGAGGTGGAAGGACAGAGAGGGAGAGGTAGACCTAAGGAGAGGTGGAAGGATGGAGTGAGGAAGTTTATGAATGAAGGCAGTGCTGGTTGGGAGGTGGGGCGTCGACTGACTGGGGGAGGTTCGTTCGTGGCCACCCCTTCGGGGATCACGGCGTCAGGCAATAGATAGATAGATAGATAAAGCACAGATGAACGTTAGAGATATAGGCCTACTCAGGATCTTATAAGCAAGGTAGTTTAAATTAGAACTAACTTGTCTAAGCGGATTTGTAAAGTAATCAACACACGAAGTACAAAAATAGAAATAGACTGGGTATGAGATCAATTCACACGTATATAGAATTCATATTCAAATTTAGATTAATGAATCACTATAACAGGGTTTTGAAATGAAATGCAAATTAATATCAAAAGAGGAAAATACACTAATAAAATGCGACTGGTAATCACAGTAAATTAGAATTCAAAGGAACTCAGAATACAAAAGGGCATACACGACGAAGTTGTACTGGGTGAAATACTACGATAGTAGTATAAAAAGGAATTTTGAATACATTAGCAAATCCCTATCTGGCAATACGTTAATCAAAGATATGACGTAACGCGGATTACATACACAAGATGCAATTGAATATTTACCGTTATAATAGTAAATGGAGAATCGGTCCCTCAAATAATACAGAGACACGAATATAAAATAACTTGAACGAGAGTTACTATAAATGTGTGAAAATAATTATTAACAACCCACACTCGTAGATTAGATTAATTCACAAGCACTTGTATAAATTAGATAGCTCGAATAATAGAATTAACGTTAACTCAACGGGGGGTTCTTGACTTTTCAATAAGGAAAGAATAAATAGATTAAAATTTGGGCATAGGTCCTAGCTAAATGGTAGTTAAGAAGGGAATATCTTCACAGTATACACTTTTGCCTCAACTTGGATACACAAGAGAATAAATAACATATATAGGTGAAATCTGAGAGTATTCCGTGCTAAGCCTGAATCGAGATATGGTTATATAACGTGTGCACAAAGTAGAAGTATAAATAGTACACGAAGGATTACACTTCAAAGGATACACGAGCAATATCTGATACTATGAATTCACTTGGATCAAGATTTATGGGAGGACAAATGACTATGTAACGTGTACACAGATAAATAATTGAATAATTAATTGGCACAGATCTTGGGCACAGATCAACTTATTAACACTTCCGGAATACTCACATATTCTACCTTACCTTCAACAATAGCCACAAACTGAGATACGCAGAAACACTTAGGGTAGCGTGGGGGAGGAGAAGAGCCAAGTACGAGGGTCGGGTTCGTCGTAGAGCTTCGGGCACGGCGGCTGGACGTCAGGGAACCACTTTGTCAGGAGTCCAAGGGCAGGGGGGCAGGACAGCAGGCACCTTCTCTCTCGGGGGTGAACGACTCTTGGACAGTATAATCCAGACAGAGCGTTGAGGGTGAGCAGCTCCCGGACAGTATAATCCAACGGAGTGCTTGTAGGTGGGTAATACTCCCGGACAGTATAATCCAGACGGAGTAAGCCTACTGAGGATGAACTGACTTCCTGTAGTTTCAGTCAGGCTACATTTGGGGTCTTTCTTCGTGTCAGGTTGCATGATCTCGCATTAATAGGGGCATAGTAAATACATAAAAATTGGCTATGTTGAGGTTAATGATTACATGAAAAATATATTGTGGTGCTTAATGACATCGCACTGAGGTTCTTGTCCTTTTAACCTTTGTTTCTTATTTATACTGTCTAGCCTGATGATGTAATTCGTTATTTTCTGTTCACTCATTGTTTTGGCTACTTGGATTATTTATGTAATGATTTTCTTCCGTGGCACTTCTTATCACCATTTAACTTTCCTTCTCGTCTGGCAGCTTCTCGAGGTTGAAGGGCCCCAAAGATTTAAATTCTCCCAGGGCTCTTTATGCTTAGCTTGCATAAATACATTTTCATCATAGTATTCGGGGGAAAGTTCTGCCTTGGCTGTTTGAGCCCCGCACTGTGATTGGTGGGGCCGGGTGAGGTGATGATTGGTGGGGCTTGACCTGCCTTTTGGGGGCAACCCACCTGTTTGCCCGGGAATTAGAGAACGGGTCCAGGGGTCAGATTTCCCGTGCTTGTGTTTCCCGTTCTCTGGAGAATGGGAAATGTTCTTATTTCTAAATCCTCTTTTCCTGCTGTTTCTGGACTCTCTGACTGTGGCTACTCTGTGTGGTTCTCCTTTGGGTCTCGTCATTTCAGTTAGAGTCCCAAGATATTAACTCTATCTAATTATCATCAGTACATAATTGTTACCTGCTATAAAGTTAGAGTTTCAACACACTGACTCTACCTAAATTACCACCAGTGCACTCGGTGCCTTATGAAGTTAGAGTCCACTATATTTGACTCAGTGTAAACCCTCGTCCGTTGTGTGTTTGAAGTGTTATATATATATATATTAAATCAACACTCAGTATTATCCGACTCATCAGTGTTAAGAATATGTCATTGTTTTATATTGTACAAGAGGCAAGCTAAACCTGTTTTATATACCTGAGCTCCTTCTAGATCCTCGATCGTGCTAGGACAGTAATTCCTGTTGTATAACGTTATCATTTAATTCATGTGTAACTATCTATAAACGTATAAGTAAGAGTTAAGCTAAATAAAACTGTTCTTTATAATTATACTCGGTGTTATATGTATCCTCTATTTGGCTTCTATGCATGTATTGTGTGATCTCTGAATTCCCCAGTCAGGTAGAACTCACTATAGCCAATATACAAACCTGGTAAAAACCCTGGTAGCCTATAACAATAATTGCTAGAGATCCTACCTAAACTTGATCTGAGATAGTTCGAAGCCATATAATCGCTAGAGATCTTAGCTAAACTGAATAAAATCGATTAGCAGAATGATAGAATAAAGACGTCACCGGTACAGAAGGGGTTAACCCATACTGAACCAGCTACATTTAGATGATATTATGAAGCTTAGGAAGGATGTATGGTAGCTAAAATAAATTATTAAGATGGTCTGTAACCTTGTAACCCCTTCAGCACGATCATGACCAATTATAAACTGTTATTCTGGCTACATTTAGACGATTTTGTGCCATTTAAGAAGAACCTATGTTATTCAGAGGGTTTATTGACGGTTTGAGACCCAGAGGTAGTTTATAAGCTAAAGAAAGTCGTATAATGGTTACCAGAAAAAATACGAAATACGTCATTGTGTTGAAGGGGTTAATTGGTAGACATCCTTCCTATGCTGAATAAAATAATATAATAGTAGCCAGAATAAAGTTAAAAGGAGAGCCCACGGTACACTCAAATAAAGTCCATACTTACAAAATACATTCGCTAGTTACTGGTGCACGATATAATATAGTTTGGTCTTTGGGAGTAGGGTTTATTTATATATATATATATATATATATATATATCTATATATATATATATATTTATATATATATATACATATATATATATATATATATATATATATATATAATTATTGTTTGGTCATTGGACTTAAGGGGGGGGTAAGATATATATATATATATTTACACATATATATATATATATATATATATATATATATATATATATATATATATATTGTATATATACTATATATATACTGTACATATTTATATATATATATATATATATATATATATATATATATATATATATATATATATATATACCTCCATCAAGCTTAGAAAGACATTCCCAAGATCATCCTTCAAGATAAATATGTACACTTTTTGATAGAAAAATGTCCCGGCCGGTTCCTCGAAACTTAAAGGCTCGCTATCGCTCGCCGGGAAAAATTGGTACTGAAATGTTGGGTGCGAAGGGAATTTAACCCTCCCGAAAACTCCCCAGGTTTTGAGATGCCTGGCGTGGGGTTCGAACCCGGGTTAGTGACCTCCCTCAGTAGGTCACCCAGACCCGCGAGCTAACCCACTGTACTACCACCGTACCACGGACGTTCAATATGATAGTAACCTTAGTTCTCCTTGAAAGAACCAGATGATAGTCTTGTGGTGATTCACGTGATGGGTTTCTTAGACTTCGCCATCAACGACTATTTTACACTATACCAGACGTCAACCGGGTAGTACAGTATTGGGATTGCGGGATTTTTGCGAGGGCATTACACTACATCCTTCTTTAACAAGGCTAGTCCCTAGCCTCTTTAACTTTGTAAGGTATCATAGCAAAATCACCTCAGCAATCTCAATATCCCCAGGCTATGAGATGCCTGGCGCAGGTTCGTGTGATGGGTGCTCTATCTAGCTACCAGATCACATCCCACCGCTGCCACCAATGAAATGCTGGGTGTGAAGGGAATTTAACCCTCCAGAAACTCCTCAGGTTTTGAGATGCCTGGTGCGGGGTTCGAACCCTGGAGGGATTTTAACCCTCCCGAAAACTCTGCAGGTTTTGAGATGCCTGGCGTGGGGTTCAAACCCTGGTTAGTTACCTCCCTCAGTAGGTCAACCATACCTGCGCGCTAACCCATTGTACTACCACGGACGTTCAATAGGATAATAACCTTAGTTCTCCTTGAAAGAACCAGGTGATTCATGTGATGGGTTTCTTAGACTTCGCCATCAACGACTATTTTACACTATCCCAAACGTCAACTCGGGTAGTACAGTATTGGGGATGCAGGATTTTTGCGAGGGCATTACACTACATCCTTCTTTGGTGAGATGACGGGGTCTGGCTATCAAAAGCCAAAGCCAGATACGCACCTGCTCCCGTCTTCAAGTAGCAACTCTCACAACTCCTGCCGTATTGCTACCATACGAAGTCAACCGCTACAAATCAGGCCCTCCAGTACCCAGGACCAACCTCAACGACATCGAGTGCAAAGCAAGCTAGAAAACGCTCCTCCAACTCTCGACGAAGACCTCTCCAACCCAGCGCTTAATTACAGCGAGGAACTTTTTATGCAAGTTCCTCACCAACCCCCTCAATAACCCCCCATCGAGTCTTGTAATCATATGTCAAACCAAATTAGCCATGCTAGCCAACAAGCCGTGCCCAACCCCGAAAGGAGTTGAAATAGGGGAGCTATCCCCCCGCCAAAGTTGGCTTTCTAGAGCCTTTCCTAGCTGATGCTGAGAGGATTGGGTTCTAGTCATGTGGTGATGGGCTAGTCTATCAGAGTGACAGCTGAGCGATCTCTGCAATACCCATAGCTTACTCTGACTGTTCCTTTTACTCATATATTTTCTAGATCTCAAGTGACGGCGTCTCTTCCGTGGATTGACCTCCCTACTGCCAACCTAGAGGTTGGCATTCTGGGAGCCAAGGCATCACATTTTCCCTTTGCCCCTCAACTTTCCCTTCATAATTGCTGAGGGGCACAGGGCCTTGGGTGGGGCTTTGGTTTCCTGGGAGTTTCCGCACCCTCCTCAGCTCCCCGCCTTGGAGTGCCTTCGGTCACCTGGGCTTTATTAGTGGTAAGCAGGGAGGGTTTTGTGTGGGCGCTCGGCTATGGCCTTGGCCTTGCTCGTCACCTTGGGGCTGTTCGGCCAGACAGCCTGGGGAACAGCAACAACAACAACAACAAGCCGAATTCCCTTATCTACCTTCCTATCTCCATACCATCATAGAACCTCCAAATTCCCTAATCAACCCAGTTCAGAATGCCCTCCCCGATTAAGAAGCATCCTTCCCATAATTTTAACGTAACCTCATGCTTCCCTAATAATAAAAAAGCACTTTTCAACATGCCCCTACTGCCCTGAGAGACAAGCCCCTTGACCCCAAACAAGAAGGGTGACTACCTGCTCGAGCCAAAGGAAAGGCAGGCAAAGCCAGGGCAATACATCGGGAGTGCAGCTCTTCTAACTAAGAAGGGCTCGTATCTTCCGGAGTAACCTTAAGTAGCAGGAATGACCTTCCGTAGTTCTGAAGTCGCCATTACAGTTCAATTAAGGAACAAATGAGTGCAGAGAAGTGACCAGAGAAGAAAGAGAGAAAGATCTGGATCTACCTGGAGTGTGTGAAATCCTTCGAGCCTCTGTGACCCACCGGGGGGAACAAATGACAACTACGCCAGTGACCACGCGTTCGCCAGACTCTCTACCAGGCTTCTATTCTTGTTTCAAACCTTTAAGTGTTCTTTTGTTTAGTAATGGTAACGATGATCTCAACTAGGGTTAACTCGATGTGTTAAGGTTCACAGTTAACGTAATTATCAAAGATTGTCCATTCTTCACTATTCCTAGTTACCCGTTGCTCGATTTAGAGAGAACATTACACACTTCTATTTGGGGGATAAGTATATATATACTTCTTCGAATATAGGCTCCTGTATTCTTTATGAAGAGATATACATATGTTCGTCCGGGAAAAAATATGTGCACATTTACACGTAAAAAACCAGTGAACACTTATTCAGATCTTGTTTTATGCTAGATCATCATTTGGTTACATAAATCATATATACGTTGTTCACAGAGTGTTTTCTCAATCAGTCTCCTATTTTGACTATTATTACTATCACGATATATGAAGTATAATTAATTTTGTGTGTTATTTGAGTTGCTTTAAGTATGTTGTTCAAGTCGCATTAGCTTATTGTTCGATTAGAAATCTCAGTCACGCATACATGACTAATATCCACATTTAACCTATTCATGAATTTATACTTCATAATTATTACTCTTTGAGTTATTTGAATTTAATCTCCTGTTCAAGTTAAATTAACTTTGTTTATTTGAGAATCAAATAGTGTCTTATTTTACATACCTTCAGTGACGTGTGTATGCTATTGCAGTAACTAATATTAACTTCAGGAGTCTTCGGCCCTACCACCCTTAAGATGGTGAATGAAATAGGCCGTAAAATCAGAGAAGTTTCAGGAGAACCCCGGGAAACCCTCTGGCTCAAGCAAAGACTAGGGATGGCTATCCTCCGGGGCAATGCCACCAGCGTCATGAGCTCAGTTCGACAGGACTGGGTCATGCCACTGTGTGAGGCCCGGGCAGGAGTGGTGTATCCGTAGTCTTTCCACAGTAGGGTAAAACAAAACATAAACTTTATTTGTATGTAACATGTGTGATGCACATAAATAAAAGGGGATGTGTCGGATGGTTGAAAGCCACAGTTGCTCGCGCGTTTGGGGCTAGCAACACATATTATGAAAAACATGTATCCTCCTTCATTCACTGCCCCCCCCCCCCCCTTCACTCACTCAACCCCACAATTTGCCGGAGGATAACAGGTTTTTCACAATACGTAGATGGATTTTTTTTTTTTTTTAAATATTTACTCTACCCAGGACCTTACCTCGAGTTTCTCTGTTTTCTATCAAGACACTATTTATTGTATTTGAGACTTAACATATCTGTGTATGATTATTTATATGTTCTAATAGTTACATCCTGATTATTTATATGTTCTTTTAGTAACATTATTATATTTATATGTTCACTTAGTATCATTATTATTCTAGTGATCATATATGATTTACTATTGCTTATTCTATGTCAGATCTTTAAACTTATCATTATATATTATGTTATCGATCAATATTTATTCCATTGAATATCTTGAGAATGTAACCTAGCTAAAAAGGAAATAAACTTGCAAAACTTGACTGTGTATTTTGTGTTTATTGATTATCATTGTTGTAACATTATAAAACCGAAGCTAGTTGTCTCCCATGAGAGAGTTGTTGATTGACGTGATTTCCTAAGGTGGAAAACGCAATCAGGATAAAGCATGCTAAATTATAACGTCGCATAACATGTACCAAAATGGAACTAGAGGTCTTAACCCTTTGGCTGCGGCTATGTTTGGGCTATTTAGGGCATATTCAGGCACTCCTGAATGATAAATCAAGTATCTGTATTAAATGAAGTGTATTCTGCTGAAAACTAGGCGAAAATAGCTTCAAAATGACACCAGAACGGACCCTGTACGTGGTCTGGTTCACCCGCAGTGGTGCCAGTGAAACGCGTGAACCCCGCTATTATATAACACTCGCTCGCTTGGCTACACTGTTGAGAGAGACAGAGAGAGACTCACCCGAGACACAGTCAACCTCAGTGAGCCGCTCGGTGCTCTGAGGGTCGGAGGTGGGCCCCTCACGCTCCCGCCCACTGACACTCGATTTTTACGTTTTTTACAGGCTTTTAAAGCCTGTAAATTGCTGTAACTTGCCAGGACGTTCCAGAATGTCACCCGCAGCAAAAGGGTTAATTTTGACAAATAAATGGGGTGAAAGGTCTTAATATCATCAAACTAAAGGATTTTTTTTTAAATTTCAAAACCAATGGGGCTAAACATGAGGGAGAAGGGGTTTCAGGAAAATAAAATGCCCCACCTTAAATTCTACATGATCAGATATAAAATATCACCCCAGTTGTTTGGTAATTTCTCTTAACTACAGGATCTCTAGGGAGCCTGAGGAATCAGCTGGTTACTGGCCCCCCCCCCCCCCCCCCCTTCTCATTCCCTCCCCTTCTCCTCCCCTCCCGGTCCCTTCCCTTGTAAACAACACTTCAGTCTGGCTCGTGCCGCCCTAGAGAGAGGTTGGATATAGTCACTTCCTCTTTCCCTCTGTTTGTCTGTGAATTCCCCATATAGCTTTGCGTCGCCCCTTGCTATAACGCTCTCCATTCCTCACTTGAAGCTATAGTCCCGTTTAGCTTCAGATAGTGTCACCAGCTAAAGTTACAAGCGCCGTAATTACGAAGAATCGGAAACAAAACAAGAAGATTGTGAGAACTTTTTTTCGTTCAACTTCGTGACGCGAAACACAAAGAGAAAGAACACATTTGGCCAAGGCATAACAACCCCCTGCAGAACAATAAGAACAAGTAGAACATTATCTGTTATTGTTGCTGGTGTTATGTTATTTAGTAACTAGCCTAGACGAGAAAATAACATCGTATAACAACCCCTGAAGAACAAGTAGAACATAATCATTGTTATTGGCGTTAAGTTATTAGGCCTAAAGTACCGTACGTGAACTAATGATAAATATTAGAAGCATAATAACCTATTATATATCCATTAAGAGCAACATGAACAATTAAAACAGCTAGGCCTATGTATTAGATTACTTTTATTCTTAGCCTAGGCTATACCGGTACTTGTTATGATATGAATTATGAAGTACGGTACGTAGAAATAACGATAGCGATTATTGGCAAATGATATAACTCCCTGAAGAACACTTAAAACGTACCGTAACAGCAAATGCAATACACTTGATAACTCTTGTTCTTGTGTTATTTCTATACATTTCATTATAGGCTATTAGCCTATATGTTATTAGGCCTACGGTACGTCAATAGGCCTAGCCTATAGGCTAACTTGTGAATAGTGAATTAGGGGAAGCCTCGTGCTTTTTTTCATCTAATGTGGATATTCGTAGGCAATAAATATATATCCTGAGCTACAGTTGTTGAATTACGTGTATTTAACGAATTATGCTAATATTGGACGTTATAGCAGATAATTCGTTGTGTTGTGTATGCAGTTTTGTAATGTGGAAGAAGGAAAGTTATGGATTAATAGTCATCCAGTGAAGTTCTGATAATAAGGTAAGCAAAAGTTATATATTTACTGTTTATTAAACGTTTTCATTGTCGTTACTAGTCTTACATAATTATATACCCATAGGCCTAGGCTATATATAATATATATATATATACCGGTATATATATATATATATATATACACACATATATAGGCCTATATGGTAGTAATGGCACAGTTAATCAGCACTCTGCAGGCCCCCATAATCCTGCGTTAATCCCTAACCGTTTTGGTAAGATGATCCTCAGGGTATTAGAGTGTGGAGCCTATAATTGGGCTTTGTAATTGAATTGGGGTTGTGTGGGACAGGGATCTGCCTTGCTTAGGCCAATCGGCTTTCTGCAGACTCCCATTTTCTTATGTTCTTATGTTAACTTATGTATTTATTATTTTGTTTATGCTACAGTAGCTGACTAAACATAGTTGGCTATAAAGCTGACTAAACATAGTTGGCTATAAAGCTGACTAAACATAGTTGGCTATAAAGCGAACTAACTTGTTTATGCTACAGTAGCTGACTAAACATAGTTGGCTATAAAGCTGACTAAACATAGTTGGCTATAAAGCGAACTAAACATAGTTGGCTATAAAGCGAACTAAACATAGTTGGCTATAAAGCGAACTAACTTGCATCTCAAAGTAAGTAAACACATGTACCGTTTACACACAACAATACCACATAGTAGGCTATGTCACAATATTCAGGTATTATCAGCCACGATATGGAACCTTTCTCCACAATGATATGCCTTTTGTACAGGAGATTAGATTACCTGCTTATTTTGTTTATCTTTCTCTCCGTTTCTCTCTTTCTCTGGCTTGTATCCATTCGGCCCCATTCAGCCAACTGTTTTAAGACGTTTATCCCCATCCAGGTGTCGATTTCTTCCTGGCGAGCGATAGCGAGCCAGCATTGTATGGAGAAATCTGGCTTCGCCGGAGAAATTTTTCTATCGAAAAATGTAAACATTTAGCTTGCTGTGAAAACAAATTTACAAAAATATATATATACTGGCTCGCCAGGGCGGCCCGGAAAATATTGACATCTGGATAGGGGTAAACGTCTTAAAACAGTCGGCTGAATGGGCAATGGGGCCGAATGGATACAAGCCAGAGAAAGAGAGAAAAGGAGACACAAAAAAATGGGTCGGTCCCCTCAAGATTAGGCTATGTCAGTTAATGTTTGGCTGTAATCTATTAGCCTACATCATGCGTCAAAGAAAGCATTTGAAAGGCATACAATAAACCAGGTGTATGAGAGAGAGAGAGAGAGAGAGATAGATTATAACCATTATCGGTATTTTAATTAAATTAATGACCTATTTATTATCATATAGCCTACAATAGTTTAGGGTAGGCAAGGTCAGGATTGCTTCTGATATAATATTAACTCCTGTACCTTGGACGACATTTGTATTTTATTCTGGCAACTGCGGAGTGACTTTATTCAGTTTAGGAAGGATTTGTAACAATTATAAGCTTCGAACTATGTCACTTTAAACTTTGTACTACCACAGAGCCTTCTTAAGCTGCATAAAATCCTCGAAATATAGCTAGAATAAAAGAAAAAGACGTCGCCGCTACATAACTACCGTACGATGTGCTGCTGTTTCTAGATCCGATTGCGCATTTCCTTTCTGTTTTCTGACTATTTGTTAAACGATTGTATTCAGATTAGGAAGGGTATATGGAAGTCAGAGGGTTAATTGAGATAGTATTTACCCTAATAAATCCCACACATCCTTTCTAAACTATAATATCGTCTAATAAATCCCACACATCCTTTCTAAACTATAATATCGTCTAATAAATCCCACACATCCTTTCTAAACTATAATATCGTCTAATAAATCCCACACATCCTTTCTAAACTATAATATCGTCTAATAAATCCCACACATCCTTTCTAAACTATAATATCGTCTAATAAATCCCACACATCCTTTCTAAACTATAATATCGTCTAATGAATCCCACACATCCTTTCTAAACTATATCGTCTAATAAATCCCACACATCCTTTCTAAACTATAATATCGTCTAATAAATCCCACACATCCTTTCTAAACTATAATATCGTCTAATAAATCCCACACATCCTTTCTAAACTATATCGTCTAATAAATCCCACACATCCTTTCTAAACTATATCGTCTAATAAATCCCACACATCCTTTCTAACTATAATATCGTCTAATGAATCCCACACATCCTTTCTAAACTATATCGTCTAATAAATCCCACACATCCTTCTAAACTATATCGTCTAATAAATCCCACACATCCTTTCTAAACTATATCGTCTAATAAATCCCACACATCCTTTCTAAACTATAATATCGTCTAATAAATCCCACACATCCTTTCTAAACTATAATAAATCCCACACATCCTTTCTAAACTATAATATCGTCTAATGATAGCCAGAATAACCTGTCAAAATGTGTCCTAATCCTCAAAGGGTTAAGCTGTTTCTATTGTTTAATTGACTTATTTTATGTTCATGTTTGTTCATTTTATGAAGGATCTTTGGCAAGCTGAATAAAATCCGATGGTGGTAGGGGTAGAGATTGTATTTGATCTATTAGCCTACATCATGCGTCAAAGAAAGCATTTGAAAGGCATACAATAAGCCAGGTGTATGAGAGAGAGAGAGAGAGAGAGAGATAGAGATAGATAGATAGATAGATAGATAGATAGATAGATTATAACCTCACTGGTAACAAACAAGACTAGACTTAAGGAGAGACTGACCGTTTGTTTGGTCTATTAATTTATTCATATATTTTTTTAGTTTCCTCCCTAGACCTCCATCAAGCTTAGAAAAACACCACCTAGACCCCCCCCCCCCCCTTCAAGATATATTTGTACATTATTCGGTAGAAAAATGTCCCGGTCGAAGGCCAGTTCCTCTTAAGATTGAAGGCTCGCTATCGCTCGCCAGGAAAAAAATCGACACCTAAATGGCACGACAGGTCTTAAAATTGACAACGAAATGGGGCGAAAGGTGTTAAAATCACCAAACTAATGGGCCGAACCGGCCCGAACGTCTTATAATCTCAAAACTAGTGTGGCTAAACATTAGGGAGAAGGGGGTTCAGAAAAACGGTCTTCCACCCCTTAACCAATATCCTATTATTATTACTGGAATCGAATGACGTTCCCCCCCCCCTCTCTCTCTCTCTCTCTCTCTCTCTCTCTCTCTCTCTCTCTCTCTCTCTCTCTCTCTCTCTCTCTCTCTCTCTCTCTCAGTCCACCCACCCATCCATCATTGACTGACACAGTAAACTAACCAATGTCTCGAAATCTCTACTTTAACGAGATTTCACCGGTAACCACGAAGTGAACAGCTGTACGTGTGTGTGTGTGTGTGTGTGTGTGGGTGGTATTGGTCTTCTATGTACACAGTAGCTAGTTGTATGTGTTTTTATTCTAACTTCAGTGTGGCTTTTTATAGGTGTTTGTGTGTGTGTGTGTTTTATGCTGTGAGTTTGACATTTTATTTATTTGTATGTTTAATTTTAGGTTTGTGCTCGTTTGTGTAGTTGTTTGTGTGTGTGTGTGTGTGTGTGTGTGTGTGTGTGTGTAGAGAGAATGGGCGATTTGATTTCCTTAATTTGACAGGCCTAGTCTTATGGGTTTCAAATGTCTGAGAGAGAGAGAGAGAGAGAGAGACTTTAGAGTTACCGGTATTTGATTTCCGTTACCGGTACTTGATAGGCCTAGCTTTGTGTATTAGCTTATAGGCTGGTACCGATAACCAATGTGGGTTCAAAACTTTCCTCTGTGTGTGTGTGTGTGTGTGGACTAGTATTGGTGGGCTCATTCATGGGTACAAATTTGACGATATTAGTCGGTTATGATTGTGTAAAAGTAGATTGAGCCGACAGTTTACGTACAAGTAGCCTATACCCGGTACTACAATAATCAGTGTTCCTCGGAGCTTTCCCAGTGTATACCACCTCTACGTAGGGTACATAGCACCCGCCTTGCAACACAATCCCACCCCTACTCTGTGCAACTCAAGAGTGAAACGCTATTCTCAGACTTTCTTCTATTCAACTGCTGAGCTATGGAACTCTCCCAGAATCAGTCTTTCCCTCTTCCTATGACTTAAATTGCTTCAAACTCCGTGTGTCCAGGCATTTTAGCTCGAACGTCCCTTGATTTCGGTCCTGTCACTCTTTGAAATCTGGGGGATGCACTCGCTACAGGCAGTTGTGCCTTTTGTCTCCCTCATTCACATAGAAAAAAATTTGGTGTCCCGAGTTCGAATCCCGGGAGGACCATATGTTTTCATTAGTTTATTCAAGTACATTGGGGTTTGTAATTGATGATTAATGTTAAGAACGGGGTGTTACTTATACCCAGTTTTATGGTGGTTAAAACCGTAGCCTACCGTACTTCTGGTTAGGGTATGTTTAATCCCAATGTTTTTATTTGGGTGTAAGAAACGAGAAATGTATATTTTCCATTTAGCCTATACCGATAAACACACCGTCGCTTACATGTACCAGTACAGTACGAGTGTTTAAGGGGACAGTGGCTGTTTGTTTGGTCTATTAATTAACTTAGTCATATAGTTTTTTAGTTTCCTCCCTAGACCTCCATCAAGCTTAGAAAAACACCCTCTATACCCCCCTTCAAGATAGATTTGTAAATTTTTCGGTAGAAAAATGTCATGGCCAAAGGCCGATTCCTTCTATAATTACAGGCTCGCTATCGCTCGCCAGGAAAAATTCGACACCTAAATGGCACGAAGGGTCCTAATATTGACAAAGAAATGGGGTGAAAGGTGATAAAATCTCCAAACTAATGGAACCAACGTCTTAAAATCTCAAAACTAGTGGGGCTAAACATTAGGGAGAAGGGGGTCCAGAAAAACGGTCTGTCTCCCCTTAAGAGTAGAAAACCTCATTACGACTATGATGAAGGACTGGTACCGCAGAGAGAGTATTAGCAGAAGTAATAGTAGTAGTAATAGCAGAAGTAATTAACCTAACCACACCTCATTACCCATTGGTTTCCATACGTGGTTCCCTTCGTTCTTGTCGGTAACTTCACGAGTTATTTCTTTCCCTTCACAGCGCGTGACACCCAACTAATATTGTGGGAATGAGGGTTATTTATAGAGATTAGACGGATTAGCACTCACATTTCGGAAGGCAACGTCATTTGTCAAGCTATTTCGTCCATACTGTACAGCGCTACGAAGGGAAAGAATTGTTTAAGAATACCACCCATTGTCTATTCGTTGTAAGTAGGCGACAAATCATGACCTCTAACCTCTGTAACTCAATAACGACTAGAGTACCGGTAATCGAGCTAATAATTCTACCATTTGGGAAGGGTCAGTCAAGGAATAGATGGGGAAATATACAGACAATTTGCTCTAGCCCTTTTTGAGTTACAGAGGATAAAGGTCATGATTTCTCGCCCACTTACAGCGAATAGACTATATTCCAGTTGGCAGGATATGATACCGGGACAATGTTGTTTGAAGACTTGAACGACTATGAGGAGGAATACAAGAAAATTTAAAAGAAGTAACATTGTTTTGGCCAATATATCAATTCCAAAGATATACTATGGACTATAAACTCCAATGTTATCCTTGCACATACTGTACAATAATAAAGGACTATCGGTACCGTACAAAGAAAGGACTCGGGCTTTCCTTTGACACCATGACAGTTGGCCTAATTTATTTATATAGGCCTATATATATATATATATATATTTTTTTATTTTTATTTTTTTTTTTAAAGCTTGATGGAGGTCTAGGTAACAAACTAAAAACTTCATCTTAAGTTAGGGGGGATGGGCGTATTTATTTGCTCATTTATGTATCTTTTTTATCGTTCTTTTAGTTGTCTCCCAAGACCTCCATTAAGGGGAGATTTCCACTTGAGGGATATTTTTCTTAACTCCTTTCTCCCTCATGTTTAGCCCCATTGCTTTTAAGATTTTAAGACGTTCGCCCCATCAGTTTGGCGATTTTAAGAACTTCCGCCCCATTTCTGTCAATTTTAAAACCTTTCGTGCCATTTAGGTGTCTGTTTTCCTGGCGAGCGATAGCGAGCCTGCAATATAAGAGGAACCGGCCTTTGGCCGGAACATTTTTCTACCGAAAAATGTACAAATTTATCTTGAGAGAGGGTCAAAGAGGTGTAATTTTAAGCTTGATGGAGGTCTAGGGAACAAAGTAAAAACCTCCCCCTTAACCCACTGGACCCCAAGCGATTTAGGCAAGAATGTAGTTACCGGGTGTACCGCCCGTCTTCTTTACTCTACGACTACGTGGACGCTCACCATCATGTTCCCGTCTATTTTGACTGCCTTTGGATACAAAAATACATTACCCTAACCAAACGAACTAAGCTAACCTAACCTAGTATTATAGATTTATAAGTATTTATTTTATTATAAGTATTTATAGATGATTTATGTTGTATGTCGGTAGTGGTACACCCGGTAACTACATCCATCCCGCGATTTAATGTAGACGTACACTCCAGGACCGGCCACTTGTCATTTTTTTTGTTTTTTTCTGAAAACACACGTGATGGGTTATTAATGAAGGAATAAAAACCCGCTCACCTAGGTCATTTAGGGGTCCTGGCGGGCGGCGGTAAGTCACAATTAACAAGGGGTGATGGGTAGGCAAAATACTGGAAAATCACTCCCGCGCGCGCCCACACACACGCGGCTGGACTAGAAGGTTGCTAAATATCGGTATTGTTCTGTGGGATCCTAAAGTAGTTCCCATACATCTCTGAACCCTCTAGGTGCCACAGGACAAGAGTAATTAAGGCCGACGCAACCGTTGGGTCGCTGGGAGTGTGCGTTATGGTGGGGTCACACATTCACGTATATTGCTCCCGTCCGGCGTATCGCCAATTTATGTAAAGACGCGAGTAGTTTCTGCCGTTGAACGCCCGTTCTTCCACGTCTATTGCACTTCCCGACAGACTTAGCGTAACGGGGCCAGTGTTACGTCAGACGTAATGGAGTCGTATTGAACTACGTACGTGTTTGCGACGTGCGTAAGCATAGCCCCGTTCGACCTCATGGGCTGCACGATTTGCGGGAACACAGGCCACGCCCATGCCACTCCCCCTCAAGACCGGCGTAGATGAGGCCGCATGTCTTGGGATTTGTTAGGTCGTACCTGGACCGGTTCTGGCCAATCATAGGCACACCCCGTCTGACCAAACACAGACAAAGACAGTCTTTGTCAACCACGTAGGTCTGGGTTGGAATCTGGGAACTACAAAAGGGCAGGAATGGCCACACCATTCCCATTCCCAGTCCTTCATCGGCACCATGAACAACATCGAGGAATTCATCCTGGAGGAGTAACATCGAGGAATTCATCCTGGAGGAGTAACCCGCTGAGTGCCAGCCAATTTTGACGGTGTGCTTCTGCCAGTGCCATATTTTTTTTTTTTTTTTTGGCTAAATCTATTAAGTTGGGAGAGAAATGGTAAAAAAAACACTCCCCTCGCCAGAAATCAGGTCCCCGATGGTCCCGAAAGTAGCTGAAAAGACACTATAGACTACAGAGACTTTTATGGTATCGAAATGTATGGGTGGGAGGGTGGTTTTGGGGTTGGTTGGGGGAAGGTAGAAGGGTAATTGACTTGTGTTACACATATGAAGCCGATTGGGGAGGTAGTTTCGCCACCACGGATTTTCCTTTTTTTCCTTTCCTTCGTACGGATACGCTAGAAGTGGGTGGTGGGAGGAGGTTGGGGGTGTGGTGGGGGGAAGGCAGAAGGGTAAGAGACTTGTCACACAAATATGGAACCGATTGGTGCAGTCGTTTCGCCGCCACAGATTTTCCTTTTTTTTCCTTTTCTTCGTACGGATACGCTAGAAGTGGGTGGTGGGAGGAGGGTGGGGGGAAGGCAGAAGGGTAAGAGACTTGTCACACAAATATGGAACCGATTGGTGCAGTCGCTTCGCCGCCACAGATTTTCCTTTTTTTTCCTTCTGACGGGACCGACAGTCAGCGAGTGGGTGGGAGGAGGGATTTGGGATTTTTGTGGTGGGTAGCCTAAAGGGTAAGGTACATGTGGTAAAAATATGAAAGCCATAGGTGCAGTCGTTTCGCTGCTACGATTTGTTTTCGGCAGGGTGCAGAGGGTGGCAGGGTTGGCTTGTTGGTTGCTGCTCCGGTGTGGTGAGAGGTGTGACTGGAGGGTCCCTCGCTGGTCCCGTTGTCCCCTCGTACAACGATGCCGCGTCTTCCCGCCAACCCCCGCAGTGCGGCGGTTCTGCCAGATGCGGCCTAACTAACGTATACTTCCACGTTCGACTGGAACTTTCTACGATTTGACGAGAGTAGCTCTCGTCTCACGTGGTAGCTGCTACGTCCGACGAGGATGCTCTGGTCAGACGACCGTGGTGGCCTGGTCGGTCGTAAGTTTCCCGTCTTTTGACATACGTGAGGGCGAGCCACGTTCCTGATTCGACTCGAATCAGCAACCGCGCGGCCTTGGCCGCACCCACAACATTCCCGACCCACGTGGGCTACTCGTTTCTACTCGCGCCATGCGAGAGTACCCCCCCCCCCCCCCCCCCCCCTCCCCCCCCCCGACTGGCCGTAATTTCATTAAAGTTTTGCGTATTATGCCATTACGTTTTACGTAATCGGTTGCCAACTACCAATATACCTTCGTTTACAACAGACGGGAGCTGACGGGAGCAATATACGTGAATGTGTGAACCCACCATTACATACATAGGCAACGCACGACGTGCGTACATTTTTCGATAGAAAAATATCCTGGTCGAAGGCCGGTTTCTCTTGAATTACAGGCTCGCTATCACTCGTCAGGAAAAATATCGACACCTTAATGACATGAAAAGTCTTAATATTGTCAAATAAATGGAGCAAAAGGTCCTAAATTGCCAAACTAGGCTAATGGGCCGAACGTCATAAAATCTGAAAACTAATCGGGCTAAGTATGAGAGAGATGAGGATCCACATACAAAACTCTAAAGTGAAAATCTCCCCTTAAGCCAAATTTGTGGGGGACGTATTGATTCTGACTGTAGGCTACCGGTACTATAGGCCTACTCCTTTCTTTTTCAACTGACGGTAGATTGCAAAGTTCCCATCAAGATTTTCTCAGTTATTTTTAAGATTTTGTAGTGAAATATGGTGCTAATTACCGGTATATAAACTTGGTAAAAATATGAAGCAGAGACATATAATAATAATAATAATAATAGTTCTTAAAGCTAGCGCATGCTAAGCCAGCTAAGGATAGCCCAATAAGGCCGATTAGGCGTATTTCCATTGGGGTCCTGTACTACTATCCCATCCCTTTGCTCATGAGGGATGGTAACAACTCAGTGCTTGTGAAAAATCATTAATGCGCCGAGCGTGGGCGCGATCCCTGGCCTTCTGAGTGGAAGTCCAAGACGCTAGTCACTACACCAGCGAGCCGCTGGTAGTCTCACATGTTCCCGTTAGTTATCGAGAAATCAGTTGTTAAGGGATTAACCCCTTCTGTACTGGTGATGTACTTTTCATTATATTCTGGCAACTATTAGACGATTTTGTTCAGCTTAGGAAGGATGTCTACTCAATAAAAAGCTTCATACTGTCTCAATTCATCTTTTTAGCTACCGGTACCATACAGTATATACTTACTAAGCTTCATAAAAGCTTCTAAATGTACCATAACTGAAATCAAATAACAAAGACGTCGCCGGCACAGAAGGAGTTAATTTTACCGTCAGATACATTGAAACCGAGTATAGTGTTTGTGAAAGCTCATTAGACAAGGCCTAGGCTACACGTATAGGCCTATTTAGCCTAACGAGACCAGCCTAATAATTAACGGTACGGTACCTCGTCATTACCCACATCCTTCGGTTTCCATAGTGGTACCGGTACCTCGTGTGCATTAATTACCGTACTTCATTTAAGGAAACAGTGGTTATTTTCTTGGATCTATTTATTTATATAGTTTATTTTGTAGTTTCCTCGCTAGACCTCCATCAAACTTATAAATTTGTACATTTTTCAGGAAAAAAATATGCCGGCTGAAGGCCGGTTCCTCTTATATTACAGTCTCTCTATCGCTCGCCTGGAAAAAAATCGACACCTAAATGACACGAAAAGTCTAAATATTGACAAAGAAATGTAGGGAAGGGTCATATAGGCTAATCGCCAAACTAACTGGCCGAACGTCTTAACATCTGAAAAGTAATGGGGCTAAACATAAGGAAGAAGGGGGACCAGAACAAAACTGTCTCCCCTTAAATAACCCATCCATGTACAGTACAATTGCCCATAACAATGATAACGCACGGTAGATACCTATAGATAGCCAATAGTTAACAACACAGTACCTTAGTCTATTAGTGGGGCAGATAACTGGAATAATCGTTCATTTCTGGAAACAAGCACCAAAATTGGCACACATACTCCTTGGGGATTGCTCTTTTGATAAAATCCGTAGCCACCTAAAAATTCAAGATGGCCGCCATTGAATATACAGAAACATTGCATTTCGCAATAAAATCGCAAAGACTTGTCCTATTTGAATGATCTTGGTGTCAAATCATAAATTTTTCACTATGTAGAATCCGAATTTGGAACCATGGACTTACTCACTAGCTTCCTTGTACCATAATATCAGTCCCGGAATCATAATTAGGGTAAAAAGTGCCCATATCATAGGCACCATCAGTCCGATATATTATTGGATGTACATGTAGGCAGTAGGCCTATACTTGTTTGTCACTTATTGTCTTGCTGCCTGGATGCCGCTTCTAAACCTCGCATCTGCAGCTGCACAGTGCCGTGCAGGTCAGACCAAAGCAGTAGCATTTGCATCGACCGCAGCATTCCGACTTGCATCCACACTTGGTCAGCTGCTGGCAACTCTCTGCAATGGGTGGGAGCTCTGTCCAAACGATCTGCCACAGATCTCCTTTCTTGGTCCAGCCCCAGTTGGCAGGAGTCTGCGTTTCTGGTTGACGTACTGTTGACTGACTCCAGGTGCAGCCCGCCTGGTAGGCAGCACGCTTCACATGCTGCTTCAGTGCTGCTCGGGTTGGAGGAATGGCTTCGTACGGCCTCTGCTTCCGAGCAAACATCTCCAACCTCGCATCATCGACACCTTCAGCTGTGCTGGATCTGTCGTACATCATGACCACGAACTTCTCCAAGGTCTCCAGGTCTTCATCATCAACTACCGGTGGGTACTGGCTGAGTTTGCTGAAGACACCGGAAGCCTCATCACAGACATCCCAGGTTTGCCAAGCAGACTTCTTCCCTTTGCCACGGAATGCTGAAACGACATCGCAGCCAGTGAAGGCATGGAAGAAGAGCATCCCTTTGCTCTTTTCTGCAAGAGTGCAACACAATTCATGTACAGGAACCCACCTCAGGTTCTGTCCTTGGCCAAAGGCAACCCACAACTGCTGCAGACCTAGCTCCTGAAGTGCCTGCAGAACACTGACTGCGATGACGACAACATCTGTGTCGCTGGCTTTGACCATGATGACTTTGCTGCCTGCTTCTGTTGCATGCCTGGCATGCACAAAGATCCGCATGTCAGCTTCTTCATGACTGCACGGTGCCACCCCAGCCAGATTGATAGTGCGGTTGCTGACAGCATCTTCTTCCTTGGTCACAATGACCACATTTGGTGTGGCCACACGTGCAATCTTATCAGCCAGAAAGTTGAACAGCTCGGCTTTTTTGTCATTTTCTCGCAGGAAGTTTCGCCAGTTTGAGGGAATTTTGCCCTTCCCTGTCACCCTGCGTCTCACCCCGCGTCCTTGCTTTGATCTAGTTTCAGCTTTCAGACTAGATGGCCGGTAGACATCAAACACAATGTCTGTTCTCTTGTACTTGGTAGAGTATGCTTGTATTCTAGGAAGGACATCGAGCATTGCGTACTCTTCGAACGTCTTTGAACTCCGTGGGGGCAGACTGTTCACCAACGCTGCACCATCAATGATGATGGTGTCGGTGTCTGGCTCTGCCTCAGGGGTTGTAACTTGGCTCTGAAGAATGGTAGTGAGGTGGGATTTCCGACAGGTGTGGAGCTTTCCACCATCACTGAGGGCAGCAGGATGTGACTGGTTCTCATGACGGAAGAACTCCTTCAAGTCACACTCTCTGCTCTGGCATGATATGAACAGCTTGGAGAACAGTTAACAGTCTTCCTTCAGCACTTTTTGCTTTGAAGAGTCAACAGAGGCTGGTACCTGTCGGAAAAAGTCAACCCTGTTCTTCTTGTTTGGTTCATAGGTGGATTCTTCTTCCCCTTCCAGTTCCTTCATAAACTCCTGGAAACGGACCTTGCCTTTCTCAAGGTGTGTGCCAATCAGCTCGGCGGCAGTGTGGTGAGCAATATCCTTTGTATCAAGCGAAAGCAGGTCCCGACTCTCCTCCTGGAAAGGATTGCACATATCTGTCATGGCTTGTGAGAGCTTTTCTACTTTCTCAAGGAACACTCTTTGTGCTCGTTCTGTCTCCTCATGGTGGCTGGTGTGTTCAGTACCCTCTTTGGTCCCACATGCTGCCTCATATTGTGAAACCAAGTGGCTGACTTGAGGACCAGCTATCATCCATCTTCTCAGTGCTGATGGGTCTTCAGTCACGCCGATCACACCCCCGTCTGCCTTGATGACAGCGTTGGCCTGCTCGTGAGCTTGGTCAATAGCCATTGCTGAGAACTGTCGGCTCGATTTGTGTACAACAAAGTTTCCACTCTGGAACTCCTGAGCCAACTGAGGATGCTTCTGTTCCAGGGTCACCATGTCTCTGTAGTGGATCGGAAGCCACCGTACATAGTTTACATTGTTGTTGGCAAAGAAGTACGGTATCAGCTCAGCCAGTGACTGACAGTACAGGAAGAAGTTGGCTTCCCTGAATGATCGGATCAACAAGAGGATCACCAGTTCCATTGACAGCACCATATACCAGAAATGAAACTGGGGACTTTGCAGTTTGCGATGCTCACACCAAGCTTCGAAACTAGGCACCTCTTCGGGTTGTTCATCTGTCTCTTTCGAGTAGTCCGTGTGGGCTGCCTTCAGAAGCTTGTACAGACTGCATGCTGTTATCTGGTGCATCTGTCGTGTCCTAGTGATGCTCGAAGCTGTCAGAAATGAATCTGCTGTCCCAGGAGATGCTATCCCTGCCTCCAAGAGGGCTCCTGTCCAACCACTGATCTGGAGTAGAGTTCAAATGGACTTCAGTGCTGCCATCTCAATATGCAAGCCTCCGAACATTTTGACGAACTTGTCCTCACCGTAGATTTCAGGCCAGTGCCACTGGAACTGCTTGGCTACTGCATATATTGGCTGGTCAGCAGCAATGACTGGCACCTGACCGGGGTTCAGATATGCCGCTATCTCCTTGATCTTGTCCATCACATGCTTGACTGTAGCAACCGAGTGGGCCTGATCTCGCAGCAGAGGCAAAAGTGATGTAATGCTGACCTCAAATGGCTTTCCTCTCTTCTGTGAAGCATGGTGGGCTGACCAAGTCACATCCACTGGCCCATCTGTCACAGTGACCTTCTCCAGCAACTCATACTCCATTGCCAGTTGTGGCCTCAGCAGACTGGTGTCTGGGTGTGTCACACCACTCTGGGGAGGAGAGGGTTTCTTCTTGGTGAAGAAGGCGGGCCGGACATTGGTGAAGGAGTCTGGAAGTTCTGGAACTGTCTTCACTTTCTCCTCTCCGAACTTCAGCTGTCCACGCTCTTCACCTTTGTCTTCTTTGGTTGGGTGCTGGAAAACAGAGACGCTGGTTCCATGGAAAGAAGTGGTCGCTGTCGTTGCAGTGGGATTGTGGTCTATGTTGTCCATGGCTGATGTGGTGAACAGCCCTTTTTGCAGAACTGGTGGACAGACCACCCCATCCTCCACGTACTTGCTGACTGTTGCATCTCCCAGCTGTGCAGATATCTGTACCACCCTGTCATATGAAATGCTGATGCCATGCTCGTTAAGCATTTCCACCAACTTTCTCTTTCTGGTCTTTGTGTAGATGGACATCCCCATGTAAACAGGGAATGGGGTCTCTCTGTCTTTGGAGTGTCTGTGAGTTGCTGCTCCTTCTTTGTACCTTGCGTAGCAGTTGTACTGAAGCAGCTGAGCAATTGCTAGATCTGTCTTTGATGCGCCAAACCTCAGTTGAGATTTGATGTCCGCTCCGTGTTCAAGCATGGCCACAAACTGAAGAAGAGTGAGTGGAATGGCCTGCTCGATGCACCCCTCATGGAAGGTTCCATCAAATGTGGACTTGTGGTCCAGCATATGTCTTCGCAAGATGTTAGCTGCTTTGCCAAGGATAATAGCTTCACTATAATAGTCAGAGGCTTCTGACAAGACAAAGCCCACATCTTTCTGGAAAGCCAGAAGACCATCCCTTCCCTGCTTGTGCACTTCCAACTCAGGTATTTCTGACAGCAGTTTTTCCTTCAGTCTTGTAGAGTTGACAGCAGGTGCATCAACACTCAGCTGTTCCAGGCGCTGGGCATACAGGTGAACTATGTCTGCAAGTCTGAAGACTGCAGGACCCTCGCCAGATCTGGTGGTCTCCACTAGATATGTGACTAGCTCTGAGAATGCCTGTGGGTGGGCATCCTCTTCGGGTGCACGTTCCTGTTCCAGTCTCTTGGTGGCTCTGAGGTACGTCCTCTCTCTATTGTACAGGTCTGTCAAGCATGCAAAATGGTATTTGAGCTCCTGTGCAATAGCATCTCCACCGCTGAGTCTTGCAAGAAGTTTTCCGTCATTTAAAGTTTGGGCACATTCATTAAGTCTGTTATTGAGGTTCATCGTCATAACTTGTCTGAGTTCAGAGGATGGGGCTTCTTTGTCACATATGAAACACGTTTGGCCTTCAAGGCTGGTTCTACGCAGCTTGGTCTGGCATTCTACTGGCTGAGCACTCTCTGCTCTTCTTTTTCTGGCTCTCTCCAGTTTCGTGTTGTTGAACATAAGGCGACAACTTTGGTGATACTGCGCCTTGTTCCTCCTCAGAGTTTCTTCAATGCCACCACCATCATCAAGTCTGGCTGGATCCAGAACAATAGGCATCTCATTAATTGCGTGAAAGAGGGGAATAGTAGTCGCAATCATAGTGTAGCCATCATGTTCTTGAGGTTGTTGTGCACGTGGTGACTTGAGCTCTTCACTCTTCTTCTTCTGGCAAAGACAACGCTTGCTCCAGTCAGTCCGGAATTTAGACGGTCCTGGATCTGTATTTGCCATCTTGGTGAATACAGTATGATAATTATCTGTAACACAGATATAATAGATAACAGATAATCACAGTATAATATAACACAGTATGTTATATGATAACAGATATAACAGATAATCACAGTATGATAATTATCTGTATTCAGTGAATCAAGGCCGAGGGGTTATCCTTTTACCACCTTGATCACAATCATGCACAATAAGGTATGGGATACGACTAGGTTCGGGAATAAAAATATATGACCTACACCTAGCCCGATCGTTCATCCAGTATCATTTAAGTCCCGTGCGATCTGTACACCATCCAGGTAACTACATGCAAAGCAATGTAAAGCCCCGTTACCCTTGGCTCGGCTCTCCCGCGCTGGCACACCCTGTCAATTCAGGCGCGGCTATCTAACTAAACATCTATGTTAAACTACATGTAATCTACAGTAGCTAACTGATACGGGGCTTATTAGACAGCATTTGGGACACTAAACTAATTATTTAGCTACACTAAACTAATTATTCAGCTGATACTGAACCCCATGCTGAGTTTCACAGCAGCGGTGCCACCAGTGTGCCCTGGCTGTGCGTTGACATCCGCTCTGTTGAGCTACTACTCTACACCTTCCGCTGCAAGTCCCCCCCCCCCACCGCATTGTGTCATGTCCAGTTTGGAAGCCTTGTACAGGAAGATGCTACACATACTAAACCTCTAACACTACTACGATATACACTACCATGCATTTTAGCCGAGTTGCGATTTTATTGCGAAATGCAATATTTCTGTATATTCAATGGCCGCCATCTTGAATTTTTAGGTGGCTAACGGGTTTAATCAAAAGAGCAATCCCCAAGGAGTATGTGTGCCAAATTTGGTGCTTGTTTCCGGAAATGAACGATTCTCCTGAAATTTGCAGTTATCTGCTCCACTATATCTATCTATATATCTATTGCCTGACGCCGTGATCCCCGAAGGGGTGGCCACGAACGAACCGCCCCCATGCACCTCTGTCCCCAGTCAGTCGACGCCCCTCCCCCCAACCAGCACCGCCTTCGTTCATATACTTCCTCACTCCATCCTTCCACCTCTCTTTCGGTCTACCTCTCCCTCTCTGTCCCTCCACCTCGCTCTCGTACACCCTCTTAGTCATTCTCTCGCTTTCCATACGTTCCATATGGCCGAACTATCTCAAGTTATTCCTTTTCACACTTTCCAGCACATCTACCTCCACACCACACCTCCTTCTTACTTCCTCATTAGTCTGTCTATCCCTGCATGTAACTCCGCACGCACTTCTTAAGTAATTCATTTCCACTGCTCTCACTTTTGGTCTGAGTCTCTCAACCAACGTCCATGCTTCGCTTCCGTAAGTCAGTGTCGGGATTACCACACTGTCATGCAAGGACTTCTTCACTTCCATACTGACCACCCTATTTTTTGTTACTGCTTTCAACGTTCCTACAACCCTCTTCCCCTGGTGTACCCTCTCCCGCACTTCTTCATCCATAGTCCCATCTTTACTCAACAGACTGCCCAGATACTTAAAAGAGTTGACTATCTCCATAGCCTGACCGTTCAGCTTCACCTCACACTCTGTGACTTCACCCCTTTCGAAGACCATAACCTTGCTCTTCCCCACATTTACCTTCATATTCCGTTTTTTGCACACTGTTCCAAACTCATTTACCAGACCCTGCAACTCCCATTCATTATCACTCATCAGAACTGTATCATCCGCAAACAGCAGTATAGGTAGCTTCCACTCAATTCCATCCCTTTTCAGCGATACACCAACATCCACTGCTCTTGATAGTATTTCTTTCATTACTCCATCAGTAAACAACCACGGGGACATCACACACCCCTGTTTCAACCCAACAATCAGGTCAAAGAACTCGCTCTGCTCACTCTCCACACGTACTGCCGCCTTTGCACCCTCATACATGCTCTTCACTGCTTTCAGCAACTTGCCATCTACTCCATATATTCTAAGTACTTTCCACAAACCTTCTCTATCCACTCTGTCATAGGCCTTCTCCAAGTCCATAAAGGCAACATACACCTTTTGTTGCTTCTCCAGATATTTTTCCACAACACAATTCAGGGTAAAAATCTGATCTACACATCCTCTTCCCTTCCTAAAACCTCCCTGCTCGTCGCCTATCCATTTCTCCGTTCTCACTCTCACTCTCTCAATCACTACCCTACTGTATACCTTCCCTACTACGCTTAGAAGACATATTCCTCGGTGGTTACCACACACTCCTCTTTCCCCTTTGCCCTTATATAGGGGGACTATTAAGCCAGTCTTCCAGTTATCGGGTGCACTCCCCTTCTCCTATGCTAGTTTGCACATTTTCCATACCCATTCGATCACTATCTCACCACCATACCTCAACATTTCCCCACACACTCCATCTGTTCCTGGTGCTTTCCCCAACTTCACTCTTTTCATGGCTTCCCACACTTCTGACCTCCTGATCCCCACCTCCTCCTCCACTACTTCTCTTCTTCTCTCTCCCATACCATATCCAGCTATGTTTGCTGGCTCTTCATTCCTTACATTTAGCAACTCATTGAAGTACTCCCTCCATCTTTCGACTCTCTCTTGCTTCTCGGCTAGCATTCTCCCATTCTTATCTTTCACACCCTTACTGTTTCCCTTGCTACCTTCCCTAACTTTCTTGACTTCTTTCCAGAACAGTTTCTTACTCTCCCTCCATTTTACACTCAGATTCCTTCCAAATTCCTCATCTACCGGTACTCTTCTCTTACTTTCCTTCACTACTCTCTTCACCACCCTCTTACTCTCCACGTACCTCGCTCGTTTCTGTCTCTCGAAATCTTCATTCCCTCTACTACCCAACCACTCTCTATATGCTTTCTTCTTTCTTCCACAGCTATTCTTACCTCTTCTGTCCACCATGCTGTACCTTTCACTCCCCTCCCTCTTCTCCTCACTCCACACACCTCCTCAGATGCTGCACAGATCTCATCCTTAAACACCTTGCTCATCTCCTCCACTTCCTCCATAACTTCCAAGTCGAACCCACCTAGTCGTCTTTCCACTGCTCTCCTGTACTCCTCCCTGACTTCCTCCTCCTGCAACCTCTCCACCCTCCTCACCATTCCATCCTCCTCTCGCCTCCCTCCAGCTCTCCTCACCCACTTCTTTTGTATCCTAACCTTATCTACCACTACATAATGATCAGACAGACCCCCTCCAATACCCCTATACACCCTAGCATCCATCACAGATTTCTTCATTCGTTCATCCACACATACATAATCAATCAATGACTTTCGTTCCACTACTGTCTCATCCTCCATCGTACACACCTGTTTCCACGTGTACCTGTGGATCATTCTGTGTCGGAAGAAGGTGTTGGCTATCCACAGCCTCCTCCCCACACATACGTCCACAAGTGCACTACCATAGTAAGGATTCTCAAACACATTTACCATAGTTTGTTGGTTAAAGTAGTTTTTTTCTTCTGTTCCACTTGCAAATATCATTGAATGTATTATACCGTATACTATAGCTGTATTAATATATTTTGATATACGGTATATATATACAGTATATATATACCGGTATATATACACCGTACAGTATACAGTATATATACCGGTATATATATATATATATATATATACTGTATATACCTGTATATGGAGGTTAAATCACAAATACGTGCACGATCAAATGATGTAGTAAAACTCTCTAGGAAAATTGAAAAAATGGAACACCAAGCTTTCGTCTATTCTCTCAAGACATCTTCAGGGTAATAGTGTTGCTATGGTATACAGCTATACCATTACCTATATGATACTGTAAAGTGTATATATATATATATATATATATATATATATATATATATATATATATATATATATATATATATATATATATATATATGTACGGTATATATATATATATATACAGTATCATATAGGTAATGGTATAGGTGTATACCGGTACCGGTATTCTTTAAAATATAGAAATTATTGCAACAGAGTGCAGTTCTAGAGACCACAAACGTCACGGCAGCTGCTAACATTCACTCACCACAATGAACCACAACTACCATCACAACCACTCACCAACACTACAACTACAATCCCAACATACTACAATCACCACCACTATAGTATATTGTTTTCATTCACCACAATGAACCACAACTACCATCACAACCACTCACCAACACTACAACTACAACCCCAACATACTACAATCACCACCACTATAGTATATTGTTTCATTCACTACAATGAGCCACAACTGCCATCACAACCACTCACCAACACTACAACTACAACCCCAACATACTACAATCACTACCACTATAGTATATTGTTTTCATTCACCACAATGAACCACAACTACCATCACAACCACTCACCAACACTACAACTACAACCCCAACATACTACAATCACTACCACTATAGTATATTGTTTTCATTCACCACAATGAACCACAACTACCATCACAATCACGCACTACTAAACCCTGTTATGTTTCAGCTGATGTTTTAGGCCGAAATATGTTAAATATGAAATCTTGGCATAATTATAACTCCGAGACATATCAGCTTCATATTATTCCATTATTTATCGAAAAAGTAGTTGATAGGGGATTAAATTGACCCTGAACTGGAAAATAGCCGACTATAGTAACTACCGGTACCATATACCGGTACCATACTATAGTCACCATCACTATAGTCTATGTTTGTCCTTGGCCACATCACCTAGAGAATCCAGCTCTATAAATCCTATTCTTACCCCGGCAAACAACTGGACTCTTTAAGGGAGCCCATCTAGCTTTTTTATCTTTCTCTCCCTCTCTCTTTGGCTTGTATCCATTCGGCCCCATTCAGCCTACTTTTTTAAGACGTTTACTCCTATCCAGGTGTCAATATTTTCCTGGCGAGCGGTAGCGAGCCAGCATAGGCCTATATATATTTTTTGTTATACAGCAAGCTAAATTTGTAAATTTTTGATAGACAAATTTCTCCTGCGAAGCCGGATTTCTCCATACAATGCCGGCTCGCTATCGCTCGCCAGGAAAAAAATCGAAACCTGGATAGGGATAAACGTCTTAAAACAGTTGGCTGAATGGGGTCAAATGGATACAAGTCAGAGAAAGTTAAACAAAGAAGGTGACCCCCCTTAATTGCCGAGCTGATGAGAATGGGTTGGATGTAATGGCTGCAATTACCGTCTTGGAGTGTAGTTGTATTCATACTTGGCTCACTTCGCTTGTCATTTAGTCTTGGGCAACTCCTTTCCAAGTCAACAATAATTCACTTTCACCAGATATTCTGCTTTCATTTGCATTCATCTGAAATGGGGTTTAACATTTGTGGATTGTTTGTCCGAATAATGTGGTTCATTGCGAGAAACAGCCCACTGGTGTTCATTCTGGCTATGAAGGCTACATCCTAACGGGTGTCCAGCCATATCAATGGCTTGCGAAAACCGTGACTTTGCAGCAGCGTTTCAGAGTTTTGGATAACTTAACCTAACCTACTCTAACCAGCAGGTCGAGGTGTTATATCTACGAGATGGGTTGGGTGTGATAGGGAGCTACACACTTTGTGTGGGCCAATCGGCTTTCAATATTTTCCTGGCGAGCGGTAGCGAGCCAGCATAGCATATACTGTAGGCCTATATATTTGTTGTTAACATTTGTCTTATGTTCTAATTACCCCATTGTCTTATGTTCTAATTACCCCATTGTCTTATGTTCTAATTACCCCATTGTCTTATGTTCTAATTACCCCATTGTCTTATGTTCTAATTACCCCATTGTCTTATGTTCTAATTACCCCATTGTCTTATGTTCTAATTACCCCATTGTCTTATGTTCTAATTACCCCATTGTCTTATGTTCTATAATACCGGACCTATTAAGAGCGCGCACCGACCATGTTGCCTAGTACCGGTACCGTACGTATGCGTGGGGAGGAATTATTGTGAGGAGTAACATGTTGTTGATTGGTTTAATTTGTAATCCATAACAAATCGCCCCCCCCCCCCCTCGCCAATGTCCGACCTTGACCAGTGTTTAAGTCCAAAGTCAGGTACCGGTATTCATTGACATAGTTTGACAGAATTCATCTACAAGAAATATTCCAACAATTCTGTTTATTGATATGGCTATAGTTATCTAGGGGAAGATTATTTGAAATTATTATGGGTTTCAGATAACTTGTGGTGTTGTTATTATTATTATTATTTTTTTTTTTTTTTTTTTTTTTTTTTTATTATTACCGTATTTGTATTATATACGATATATTTATCTATCTAGCTATTTTTGTTTCTATGTGTATGAAGGAGACAAAAGACAGATTGCCTGTAACGAGTGTCTCCCCCAGAGTCAAAAGAGTGACAGAGAGCCATATTCAAGGGACGTTGTGGTCAAAATGCCTGGACACACGAAGTTTAAAGCAGTTTAAGTCATAGGATGAAGAAATTATTGATTGAGGGAGAGAGTTCCAGAGTTCACTAATTGAGTAGAAGAAAGTCTGAGAAAATTTTACGTTCGATCCTTTAGTTTGGCGATTTTAAGATCTTTCGCCCCATTTCTTTGTCAATATTAAGACCTATCGTGCTATTTAGGTGTCGATTTTTCCTGGCGAGCGAAAGCGAGCCTGTCATTTTTAGGAGGAACTGGCCTTTGGCTGGGACATTTTTCTACCGAAAAATGTACAAATAAATCTTGAAGGTGAGTTTTTTTTTAAGATTAAAGAAGGTCTAGCTAGGAAACTAATAAATAAAGAAATAGACCAAAACATAAACCCTACCCCTTAAGGTATTGCAAATGGCTGCTACTACATATAAGTTGGTTAAATTATCCTTGCAATATCTGGTTCTGGCGACCCCAACCCTGTTTCAACCTGACTTTTTACCTTCTTAAACCTGTGTCCTTGGTTAAAAATGGCTTATCTACACCTGAATTGGTTTGGGTTATTATTATTATTATTATTATTATTATTATTATTATTGTTATTATTATTTGTGTTTATTGTTTATATTAATTTAGCTATTATTTATTATTATATATGCATTATATATTTATATATGTATTATATATGCATTTTATATTTATATATGTATTATATATGCATTATATATTTATATATGTATTATATAATTATTATATATGCATTATATATTTATATATGTATTATATATGCATTATATATGCATTATATATTTATATATGTATTATATAATTATTTATTATTATTTATTGTATTATTTATGTTATTATATTTTTTTACCTGGGGTATAACGTTTGGTTTTTAGTACTAACCCCTTTTGTACCGGCGACGTCTTTTCAGTTTTCTTCTAGCTATATTTAGACGATTTTATGCAGCTTAAAAGGGATCTGTAGTACTAGAAAGGGTTAAGTGAAATAGTTCGAAGCCTGTTAATTGCCGGAGGCCTTTTTTAAGCTGAGTAGAATCGGTTAATAGTTGCAAGAATATCGTTCAAATGAGGTCACCAGTACTGAAGGGGTTAACGACTATTTAAGATATTATTTGGCGCGGTATTATTTCAACTTCTACTTTGGGGTTGGGTGTGAGAGGGATCTGCCTTGTGTGGGCTAATCGGCTTCCTGCAGACTCCCATTTTCTTAGTTCTTATGTTCTTACAGATATGATTTATAGTTATGCCCCATATTCATGTAGCCTACTGGTATGTGAGTATGTACGGTAGCCTATATACTGAGGCACATACCCCATAGCTGGGGGTGGCCGACTCGAGACAGAGCCTGAACAGAAACATTTAAAGTTCCAATTCTTAGGGTCCGAGACCACTTTCGCGTTCCCTCACCCCTTTCTCTGTCTTGTTGAGTAGGTGAATTTTACAAGGGGAGGAGGATTCTTAGCCTCTTGCCCCGTAGTAATTATCAAAATTATACACATAAGAGTGATTACAGTGCTCTAATCATATAGGCTACTGTATTACTGATTAGCTTTTACTAAAAAAAAAACACACACACACACACAACAGGCTATGGTCGTATTTACGTCAGATTTGTCAGTCTCACTTCCTTCTTGAGTAACTTAGTTCTGGTTCAAGTGTACGTGTACGGTACCCTTACACATACACACGCACACACACACACACACACACACACACTCACACAATGCAACACACACACACACGCGCGCGCACACAACACACACACACCAGCGGTGGTGTGTTTATCGGTACACCCGTTAATTTTGCATGCTTACGAGTACATTTTTCGATTTTTAAACCTAAATATAACGATCTAGATCAAACTTAACCTAACCTACCTAATCTAACCTAACCGAAAACACTCCATTTCAACGTATTTTAAAGAGGTGTGTACACTTAAACTGTCGCCCTAAACCTCATGTACCTGCAATTTCTGCAAACCTACATACCGGTATTTAGTAAATGTTGTACCTTTAAGCACACCACCGCTTGTCCACACACACACACACACACACACACACACACACACACACACACACACACACACACAAACATGTTTGTTTTCATATATGTATGAATGAGATAAAAGGTAAAGATGCCTGTAGTCTTGTAGCAAATGCGCCCCCCCCCCCCCCCCTTCCCAAGTTGAAAGAGTAATATATAGCCAAATTAAAATTGCAATTAAAGTCATTGTCTGGACACACAGAGTTTGACGCAGTTTAAGCCATAGGATGAGGGAAAGACAAATTAAGGGAGAGAGTTTCAAAGCTTACTTGTCGAGTAGAAGACCATCTGAGAAAATGGTTTCACTACACACAAGCACACGTAGCCTATACGTAATTACGACCCGTAGGCCTATACACAAATACACACACACATTAAAGATATGCAACCTAACAGAGAGAGAGAGAGAGTGTGATTCTGAGGGTGAGAGAGTATGTGTGTGTGTGTGTGTGTATATATGTATGTATGTATTTACGTGTAGCCTAAGTGACGTCATCGTGAACACCACCATACTATACAGACAGTGAAGTAGACTTGGCAACAGAAGGACCACTCTATAACCGGTTTCCATTAGCGAGCTGGCTACTCTATTTTTTTTTTTTTATGGATTGCCGCGTTTGACGACCTTCCCTGTGGTGGTGGAGGTGGTGCATCTTGTACACACATACGTACACATATACATAAATCTCTCTCTCTCTCTCTCTCACTCACACACAAACAGGTAGACAAGATAGATAGACACACAGGTATGGTCGGTAGCCTAAACAGACACTCCTCAGATGTGTGTAGGCTAATGCACAAATGAACACATAGCCTAAGTGTGCCCAAAAATGGTACACAGAAAGAGAGTGTTAATAGTTTGTGTTGTAATTTGAATAGATTGTGCACCATTTGTGTTGCCGTACACTTCATTGTTATAATGTGTAAGAGGGCCTGTGGTTAAACGTTACATATACAGTGCAGTGCCTTACACACTTTAGGCTATCTCCTAGATAGCCTAACCTGGATTACAACATACCAAACAATATTTAGCAAGATTAAAAAAAAAAAAAAAAAAAAAGGCCTATGTACAGAAAATACCAATATATTTCTATGTATACAGTATATATATATATATATATATATATATATATATATATATATATATGTGTGTGTGTGTGTGTGTTTGTGTGTTATGGTTCCTTACCAGTGACAAAGGTCCCAAGGGGGATGATGGGGAGACATACGAGGGGGAAGGAGGGGGGATTTTGTGGTTTTGATATAAGATCCTTTTGGTCACGAGCTGTGCATATCAGATGGCAGTGAGAGAGAGAGAGAGAGAGAGAGAGAGAGAGAGAGAGAGAGAGAGAGAGAGAGAGAGAGAGAGAGAGAGAGAGAGAGAGAGAGGCGGTCATAGTGAATTATAACATGATTATGCAGGCAATTATATTTACATGTACCGTATAAAATAACTATAGATAGAGGTATAATAACTATAGATAGAGGTATAATAACTATAGATAGAGGTATAATAACTATAGATAGAGGTATAATAACTATAGATAGAGGTATAATAACTATAGATAGAGGTATAATAACTATAGATAGAGGTATAATGATGACAGTGGTGAGGCTAACAGGTACAGGTAGTTGCAGTGATGGTGATACTGCAGATTTTTTTTTTTTTTTCAATCTCGGGACTTTAGGTTGTTCAGTAGCCTGTAACTCTTACGAGGCCCCGAGATTATTGATTGAAGCTTCGAGATGTTGGGTGCTACCATATAAGTTGGTTGGTAGTGAATATGGTACCGTAGTGCAAGGGACTGGAGTTCTCGAAAAGAGGCTCCAGTCCTGACGTTACTCTTGACTTACAGTGTGCTGGCTTAATAATCCAGAAGGGTTGTTAGCCTCTGATGTCCTATTTTAACTAACTAACTATATTTATGCAGGAAGCGCCTGAAATCTTTACCCCTAACCGCCGTAGCTCATACAGGGATAGAACCAATGCGTTGTAAAATATGTCTATTCCTCTTTCCTGTCTGACTCTTCCCAAATAGTAGAGATAATACCATTATTACTTTAGTAGTTTTTAAGTTATAGGGGTTAGTGGTCATGAATGGTAGATACCGTAATAGTTTGATTAAGGAGAGGTTTTTAATTTGTTCCATAGACCTCCACCAAGCTTAAAATTACACCCCCAAGATAAATGTGTACATTTTTCGGTGGAAAAAAATTCCCGGCCGAAGGCCGGTTCCTCTTAAAATGCAGGCTCGCTATCGCTCGCCAGGAAAGAATTGATACCTAAATGGCACGAAAGGTCATAAAATTGACAGAAATTGGGCGAAAGTTCTTAAAATCACCAAACTAATGGGGCGAACGCCATAGAATCTCAAACACAATGGGGCTAAACATGAGGGAGAAAGTGGCCCAGAAAAAAAAAATCCCTCAAGAGGCAATCTCCCCTTGATCTATTCGTTTCAATTTATAGAGGTTAGTGGTCAAGAGGTTTGGCCTAAATATAATGAATAGACTATAGTGATGATGGTTTAAACACTGTAAATTATCAACGGTATAAAAAGGGTAGGCTATGAGAGGGGTACAGTCGGCCTAATAAGTTATGTCTCGGCACCAAGTATATTTTTAACTATAATTACTATCAGCCATATCCATCGTTTCGAGTGAGATATACAATCATGTGCCTACACTTAGCCTACCCACCCTATTCAACATCTGACAGACATTGATACAGCAACGTAATGACAGCTGAGACACCGACAAATTAGCGCCACCGTACAGTACCGGTATATAAAATATGTGGGTATATTGATGGTGATTTAGCTTTCTATCCTTGTATAAGATGGGTTTATTACCCCCCCCCCCAGACCCTCCTTCAAGATAAATGTGTACGTTTTTGTCGATAGTTCCTTTTAACCCCTTATTGGCGGCGCTCGACTAAGTCGTGCACCAATTTTCAGCAAGTTAGGAGCATTATTAACCCGTACAGCCCCAGCGACGCGCCTGACGCGTCGGCGATGTATGTAACGCACAGCCCCAGAGACGCGCCTGGCGCGTCACCCTAATTGCGCCGACCGTAACCTCAGATGTAGCCACTCAAGAGGGCTCAGATTTGTATGGGAACTGTGTACGTATCCCACGCAACCGTGCCGATGGTTGAAAACTCTCAAAGTCCACGTGCGTGCGCGCGAGCGCGCAATAACCTGTTTTTTTGGGATAATTGCCTTCAATTTTTTACTCTTATAAAATCCGTTTTCGGGGGCTCTGTAGGACCATTTTTTAAGCTTTGTGAGCGGTTTTTCGTGGTTTTTCCTTCATTCCTAACCCATTCGCTATTGTTTCTGGAATAAAACCATTTTTTGAAAACCGGCCGGGTTCTGGTGCGCAAACATTACAAAACTAGCCGGGGCTCCACGGGTTAAGGCTTTTAAAGGGTTAAAATCGAGTGCAAATGGCCGGGAGCGCAGCGGGCCAGACAGCCGACTCCCAGGGCTTACCGCCGCCCATTAACTCATGTTCCCTGTGTTCTCGAGAGGCCGGCAGTGTAGCCAGTAGTGAGCATAGCTGGGAAAAATATACCGCTATACGCTAAACTCCCATGTTCGTGACACCACTGCAAGAGAACCACGAGTGCTACGTAGCTCGTTCTGGTCTCATTTTGAAGCTTTTAGCGTCTAGTTTTTTTGCTGAATACATTTCTTTTCATGCAGATACTTGATTGATCATTCAGGAGGGCCTGAATATGCCCAAATGAGCCCAAAACACCCCGCTAGACAAGGGTTAAAATACAGGCTCTCTATCGCTCGACAGGATAAAATCGACAACTAAATAACACAAAAAGTCTTAATAGACACAAATAAATGGGGTGACAAATCTTAAAATCGACAAACTATTGGGGCTAAACATGAGGAAGAAGGGGGACTAGGAAAACTAATGGGGCTAAAGACGTAAGGAAGAAGGGGGACCAGAAGAACGACCCATGTCTCCTTAAATGGGTAAAACTATATTCTTTATCTTTCTGACTCAGACCAATTCTAGATTATTTCTATGGTATCTAATTTATGTATTATGTGTAAATGAGTTATTAATTTATGTATTATGTGTAAATGAGTTATTAATTTATGTATTATGTGTAAATGAGTTATTAATTTATGTATTATGTGTAAATGAGTTATTAATTCTGATGCTTTGAAGCTTCGAAAAATGTAAAGGAAACTCCGAAATACAAATATCATGTTAATCATTAATATAGATTCAATTCAACCCGAGACAGCTTCGAGTATGTATGTATGTATCTGTATTTAACCCCTTCTGTACCGGCTAAGTCGTTTTAATGTTATTCTGGCAACTATTAGACAAGTTTATTCAGTTTCAAAAGGGCCTCCAACAATTAACAGGCTTCGAACTATCCCACTTAACCCTTTTTTCCACCACATATCCTTCTATAACTGCACACAAAGCCTCCAAATATAGCTAGAAGAAAATTAAGGGGAGATGGTTCACTTTTTGGGCGATTTTTGCATGTATTCATTATTTTCCTAGTTGTCTCCCTAGACCTCCATCAAATTTAAAAATACATCCATTAGATCCCCCTTCTAGTTTAATTTGTACATTTTTCGGTAGAAAAATTTCCGGCCGAAGGCCGGTTCTTCCAACATTACAGGCTCACTATCGTTCGCCAGGGAATAAATCGACACCTAAATAGCACGAAAGGTCCAAATATTGACGAAGAAATGGGGCGAAAAACAACTTAACATGTGAAAACTAATGGGGCTTAACATGAGGGAGAAAGTGGTCCAGAAAACCGGCCCATCCCCCGTTAAATAAACGTTGCCGGTACAGCAAGGGGGGGGGGGGGGGGGGGGGGGGGTTGAGAAAGGATTATTCGGCTTTCGTTGGACACCCATCTCTAACACGCTTCGTCAGCTTACACGTTCCTTAAGAGGGATGACCTCGCTTTTGATTCTCCCCGTTTCTCTCTTTCTCTGGCTTATATCCATTCGGCCCCATTCAGCCTACCGTACTATTATAAGACGTTTACCCCCATCCATGTATCAATATTTTCCTGGCGAGCGGTAGCGAGCCAGCATTTATATATTTTTGTTTTGACAGCAAGCTAAATTTGTACTTTTTTCGATAGACAAATGTATCCGGCGAAGCCGGATTTTTCCATACAATGCTGGCTCGCTATCGTTCGCCAGGAAGAAATCGACACCTGGATGGGGATAAACGTCTTAAAACAGTTGGCTGAATGGGGCTGAGTGGATACAAGCCAGGGAAAGAGAGAAAAGGAGAGAAAGATAAAACAAAAGCCTGTGACCCCCCTTAATCCTAAAGCCTTATTGAGGTATTTTCCGAGGCAGCCGTACCAGCCTCACGCACTCCCCGGGCTAAACAATACAACATCCACCATTGGCAAACCTCGGACATGGTCTACTGGATGTGCAAGGGAATTGACGGAGGGGTTTAAATGCCTGAGAGAGAGTGATATAGAGTATGAGTGAGAGAGAGAGAGAGAGAGAGAGAGAGAGAGAGAGAGAGAGAGCGAGAGAGAGAGAGAGAGAGAGAGAGCTAGCGCGAGAGTAAGAGTGAGTGAGCGTGATGGAGTGAGAGAGAGATAGCACCAGAACCAATCATTAAACAAAGGTATGGAGAGAGAGAGAGAGAGAGAGAGTGAGGAAGAGTGAGAGAGAGATAGCTCTAGAGAGGGCGAGCCAACATCACTATCTCCTTTACTAGATAAAAGATAAAATTAGATAGCACCAGAACCGATCATTAATCAAAGGTATGGAGAGAGAGAGTGTGAATGTGAGAAAAATAGGAGATACGGTAGGTCTAGAGAGGGCGAGCCCACATCACTATCTTCGTACTAGATAACAGATACAATGAGATAGGTAGCACCAGAACCAATCATTAATCAAAGGTATGGAGAGAGAGAGAGAGAGAGAACACAACACCCCAGATATACTAAACAAAGGACTGGAGAAAATAGAAAGGAGACGCTAGACACGAGCGTATTGGGGGGGGGGGGGGGATTTCCACTGGAGATATTTTTTCTTGACTTCTTTCTTCCTCATGCCTCAATGCTTATGAAATTTTAAGACGTTCGCCCCATTAGTTTGGCGATTTTAAGACATTTCGCCCCATTTCTGTCAATTATAAGACTTCGTGCCAATTAGGTGTCGATTTTTCCCTATAGGCCTACGGTAGCCCGGTTTTTTTTTTTTTTTAATGCTAGCGAGAAACTAACTGACTCATCCCCATCTTACGGGAGGATTTTAGTTTGCTCCCTAGACCTCTATCAAGCTAAATAAACACTCCCAAGATAAATGTGTAAATGTTTTCGGTAGAAAAAAATTGTATATTCTAACATATACTGTACATTGCTATGTACTTATAAAACAATGTGTGTGTAAGAGAGAGAGAGAGAGATTAAGGGGGGTCACTGTTTTTTTTATCTTTCTCTTCTTTTTTCTCTTTCCCTGGCTTGTATCCATTCGGCCCCATTCAGCCAACTGTTTTAAGACGTTTATCCATATCCAAGTGTCGATTTCTTCCTGGCGAGCGATAGCGAGCCACCATTTTATGGAAAATTCGGCTTCGCCGGAGAAATTTTTCTATCGAAAATTTACAAATTTAGCTTGCTGTCAAAACAAAAATATATATATGCTGGCTCGCTACCGCTCGCCTGGAAAATATTGACACCTGGATGGGGGTAAACGTCTTAAAACAGTAGGCTGAATGGGGCCGAATGGACACAAGCCAAAGAGAGAGGGAGAGAAAGAGAAATAAAGCGAGGTGGGCTCCCTTAAGCAACATACACTTTACGTAATTATTGGTAACTAAACTAACCTAGCTCCTCACTTTCACTATATTATCAAACAGACTTGTGTTCAATGACTTGCAGCTGATGACAACATATTTTATTATTTATGTAGATAACTAATTAATCCTTTCAGTATATGAGAACGTCTTATTTTCTGTTTATTATGGTTACCCAGGAAAAGAGGGAAAAAGAAAAGAAAACAAAATAGGAAAAGTGGGGATTGGGGCCTTAGTAAATAGATAGATAGATAGATCGATAGATAGGTAGCGCCAACGAACTTCACAAAAATCTTGAGCCCTGACCTCTTCGTAACTCTAAAGGACCTTGAGTAAACTGGCTGTAAATATCCACACCTCTTTCCTGGCTGACTCTTCCTAAATGATAGAAATGTCAACCCGATTGCTTTCATTCATTTTTAGTTATAAGAAGTTAAGGGGTTCAGATTATTGTCAAGTTCGTTAGCGCTACCTATAATTTGTTTATTTCTGTCTTTTGCATTTATCTGTTTTATATTTGTAAACAGCTCCAATACCATATATAAAAGAAGCCTTGGGCCAGTTGGAAATGTTGCCGACTGTACCTAGAGAAATAGAAGACCTTTGTATTATAATGTTAACTGTCACCGTGTACCGTGTACCCGGTACCGTGCGAGCACTTCTGTTAGGATTATAGGCCAACATAAGTGGAACAAAAATATAGAGATTGAACACCGAACGTCAATAAGAGAGAGAGAGAGGGAGAGGGAGGAGGGGGAGGTAACACGACAAAGGAGAGGTAGGGAGGGTGAAGGACAGAGGGAGGGAGGGTATTTTGGAAGGTTGGGCAGCAAGCACCATCCACGTGTTCATAACAACAGCTGGAAGATAATTGGAAAGCCTTTTCACTCGTATGAGGCGAAGCTTTTCTGTTTTAATCGAGTGGTAAGCTTATGGAATGGACTACCTAGTAGGCTAGTGTCATTAAGTGTACTACTGTTCAAACTTTCAAATATCGTCTAGATATACAGTAGGTCTCGCTGTTAACCCCCGGTTAACTGAGTTTGCAAAGGAATAGTGCCACTCGGGGATACAGCCTTCTACAATGGCTCTCCTTATGTGGCACCACTTTATACTGTACGGTACTGTCCTTTCCTGTGTTTACATAGGATCGGTAGTTTATTTTAAAGCAGCCTCGTAAGGATCAATATATCTGTTGTTGGTTTGTTTCCTTTGTACTCCATCACCCAGTACAGTACTTCGCTATATAGAACTAAGTACATTAGTCTAAAAACAGAGGGATTTGAGTCTGTAGGGTTAAGTGTTTGTGTCTGTGTTTGCGTTTGCGTGTAGGCTACCGTACGGTACGGTACTCATAATTGTAGTATAGTGGATATGAGTGTTTAGCTCGTATTGTCGCACTTCATAGACATTATTATTTATCATTGACCATCTCCTTGTTCAAGGTGTGTGTGTGTGTGTGTGTGTGTGTGTGTGTGTGTACCCCACCCATCCACACACACACACACACACACACCTCCCCGTGGCGTAACGGATAGCGCGTCTGGCTCACAACCGGAAGGTCCCGAGTTCGAGACCCGGGCGGGGAAGAGACATTTGGTCAAGTCTCTTAACGGTGTAGCCTCTGTTCACCTAGCAGTATAAATACGAACCTGGAATAAGTGGACGAAGTTGTGACGTCCCATCTGGGGTTGGTGATCGATTACAAGGTGAGATGGGTATCGTACTGGTCAACCTAAGCTACTGGTCAACCTAAGCCTTCGGGTGAGACTGGTACCGTAGTGAGAATGGTACCGTACAGATTACCCCTAATCCTTCGTTTCCAGATGTCGCCAATTGGCTAAAATACAGAGTACACACACATCCACAGCCATTCCAACGATACATAAACACTTAACATGCATTTCACGCAATACATTCCCAGTTAAGGAGGCGCGATAATAATGAGCTTAGCTCGCATTGCGTGGATTCCCCTTGACGAACAAGTGAGTGAATTACACACACACACACACACACACAGACACACACACACATGTATCAACAGGATTGTACCCTCTCATGGTCACCTCGGGTAACACCACTGTACTTGGGTTCATTTATAGTTACCGGTACACTCGTGGATCATGGTCACCTCGGGTAACACCACTGTACTTGGGTTCATTTATAGTTACCGGTACACTCGTGGATCTTTGTTTTTATGTTTTTTTTCTCTTTCTCTCCTTTTCTCTCTGTCTCTGGCTTGTATCCATTCGGCCCCATTCAGCCAACTGTTTTAAGACGTTTATCCCCATCCAGGTGTCGATTTCTTCCTGGCAAGCTACTGTATACCGAGCCAGCATTGTATGGAGAAATCCGGCTTCGCCGGAGAAATTTTCTATTGAAAAATGTACAAATTTAGTTTGCTGTAAAATATATATATATATATATGCTGGCTCGATACCGCTCGCCAAGAAGATAGTGACACCTGGATGGAGGTAAACGTCTTAAAACAGTAGGCTGAATGGGGCCGAATGGATACAAGCCAAAGAGAGAGGAAAAGAAAGAGAAAAAAAGCGAGGTGGGCTTCCCTAAGGCTTTATATGAGTAGCCTACTGTGTCTGTATAGCCTATATAGACATAGTTCTATATTAGCGGCCATCCTGTCATCTTTATATGAGTAGCCTACTGTGTTCTATATAGCCTATATAGACATAGTTCTATATTAGCGGCCATCCTGTCATCTTTATATGAGTAGCCTACTGTGTCTATATAGCCTATATAGACATAGTTCTATATTAGCGGCCATCCTGTCATCTTTATATGAGTAGCCTACTGTGTTCTATATAGCCTATATAGACATAGTTCTATATTAGCGGCCATCCTGTCATCTTTATATGAGTAGCCTACTGTGTTCTATATAGCCTATATAGACATAGTTCTATATTAGCGGCCATCCTGTCATCTTTATATGAGTAGCCTACTGTGTTCTATATAGCCTATATAGACATAGTTCTATATTAGCGGCCATCCTGTCATCTTTATATGAGCTACTGTGTTCTATATAGCCTATATAGACATAGTTCTATATTAGCGGCCATCCTGTCATCTTTATATGAGTAGCCTACTGTGTTCTATATAGCCTATATAGACATAGTTCTATATTAGCGGCCATCCTGTCATCTTTATATGAGTAGCCTACTGTGTTCTGTATAGCCTATATAGACATAGTTTATATTAGCGGCCATCCTGTCCTATATAGACTTCTATATTAGCGGCCATCCTGTCATCTTTATATGAGTAGCCTACTGTGTTCTGTATAGCCTATATAGACATAGTTCTATATTAGCGGCCATCCTGTCATCTTTTACTCTTCTATTTCCGTGTTCCTTTCTACACTTCTCTTTACTCCTATGTGAACACTTTTCCTCACAATCATGTCACTTTATATTATACAGTACGGGTAGCCTATTTGTTTATGTTTTAGTTTACTGGGTAGGCTATGTTCAGTGTGTGTGTGAGAGAGAGAGAGAGAGAGAGAGAGAGGGGGAGAAGAAAAAAAAAGTGCGCGTCTGTATATGAGAGTGTGTGTGTGTGTGTGTGTGTGTGTGTGTGTGTATGTGTGTGTGTGTGTATATGAGAGAGAGTGTGTGTGTGTACGTACACTTTGGTGCACTAGGCGTCATCTGCACACCGTTGACCATACCCCCACATACAACCCCTGATAACATAAATTACACCCTATCAATACACCGTCTACCAATAACCCGCCTCGCCTCTCTTTATCAACCCTCTATCTATCTACCTGTCCTAGCCTCACCTGTCTAACCCTACCTGTCCCTACTAGCCATCTGTCTACAATGGCTTGCCCTACCCTCCATCTGTCCAGACCTCTATCAAGCTTTAAAAAAAAAAAAAAAAAAAAATAACTCTCCTCCGTCAAGCTTAAAAAAACACCTCCAAGACCCCTCTACCAGATATATTTGTACATTTTTCGGTAAAAAAATGACTTGGCCGAAGGCCGCTTCCTCCTATATTACAGGCTTGCTATCGCTCGCCAGGAAAGAATTGACACTTATATAGCACGAAATGTCCTAATATTGACTAAAAAATGAGGCGAAAGGTCTCAAAATCGCTAAACTAACTATTATTACACCATCTACCAATAATCTATACCTCACCTCTCTTTATCAACCGTCTATCTACCTGTCCTAGCCTCACCTGTCTAACATAAGTACCTTTACCTGTCTTCCCTACCAGCCAGCTGTCTACAATGGTTTTCCCTGTCCGCCGTCTGTCCTTCTCTATTTATGGGGGGATTTGGAGTTTGCTCCCTAGACCTTTATCAAGCTTTAACAAAAAAGAAAAACAAAACAAAAACAAAAGACACACACAAACAAACACACACAAGACAAATATGTAAATTTTTCGGTAAAAAAATGTACCTGTTCCTCCTAAATTACAGGCTCGCTATCGCTCGCCAGGATATAATCGACACCTGAATAGCACGGAGGATCTTAAAATTGGCTAATAAAATGGGTCGAAATGTGAGAATATAATATAGATAAAATAAATCCCTTTGGTGATAATTGTTTACATTTGGGAACAGCCTATGGACAGTAGGACAAGACAGAAGGTAGATAGGGAGAGGTATGGTTAGACAGGACAGGATAGGACAGGTAGAGAGAAAGACGACCTTGAAGTAGCCTAGGGTAGGGAAGATGGGTACGAGGGGAGGGGGGGGGGTAAACAAGCAGTTGCAAGGTAGAGTTACTATCTCAAAGGTCTTGCGGTTCATTCCAGGGAGATAATTTAGACGGAGAAAATGAGAGAGAGAGAGTGAGAGAAGGGGGTATGATGAGAAGGGTTACAAGGAATAATTATTACCGGTATCTCAAAGGTGTTGCGGTTTATTCCAGGGAGATACTTTTGTTTGGGAGAGAGAGAGAGAGTGTGAGTTACAAAAAGTACAAGTAATGCCAGTAGCCTATTTTAAAGCCTTAAATACATTTCCAAAGACTACTGGAAAGCATTAGGCATATGGATGGTTATATTCAGCTTAGGAAGAGTCTAGTAATCAAAGGGGTAAAAACAACTAGCTTGCTCTCTCTCTCTCTCTCTCTTTATCTATCTATCTATCTATCTATCTATCTATCTATCTATCTCTCTCTCTCTCTCTCTCTCTCTCTCTCTCTCTCTATCTATCTATCTATCTCTCTCTCTCTCTCTTTATCTATATATCTCTCTCTCTCTTTATCTATCTATCTCTCTCTCTCTCTATCTATCTATCTCTCTCTCTCTCTCTCTCTCTTTATCTATCTATCTATCTCTCTCTCTCTCTCTCTCTCTCTCTCTCTCTCTCTCTCTCTCTCTCTCTCTCTCTCTCTTTATCTATCCATCTATCTGTGTATATGTGTGTGTGTGTGTGTGTGTGTGTAATTCACTTTCACTTGCTTGTTCGTCAAGGGGAATCCACGCAATGCGAGCTAAGCTCATTATTATCGCGCCTCCATAACTGGGAATGTATTGCGTGAAATGCATGTTAAGTGTTTATGTATCGTTGGAATGGCTGTGGATGTGTGTGTAGTCTGTATTTTAGCCAATTGGCGATATCTGGAAACGAAGGCTTAGGGTTAATCTGTACGGTACCATTCTCACTACGGTACCTGTCTCACCCGAAGGCTTAGGTTGACCAGTAGCTTAGGTTGACCAGTACGATACCCATCTCACCTTGTAACCGATCACCAACCCCAGATGGGACGTCACAACTTCGTCCACTTATACCAGGTTCCTATTTATACTGCTAGGTGAACAGAGGCTACACCGTTAGGAGACTTGCCCAAATGTCTCTTTCCCGCCCGGGTCTCGAACCCGGGACCTTCTGGTTGTGAGCCAGACGCGCTATCAGTTACGCCACGGGGAGGTGTGTGTGTGTGTGTGTGTGTGTGTGTGTGAAAGAGAGGTTGTAATAGTGAATATGATAAATGTCAAGCTATCTCAACTGATTTATATTCCTTCATCTTAAATAATATGACAACACATATTGTACCGGTGCTGTACTATTTTATGAGAGAGAGAGAGAGAGAGAGAGAGAGAGAGAGAGAGAGAGAGAGAGAGAGAGAGAGAGAGAGTTAGAGATCACGAACATCATTATCCAGTTAGGCCTATAATCATAAATAATAATAAAACGTGTCACATCAAAGAGCCCATTTTCTGTTCTCATTTCTGTAATAGTTTGAGGAATGACTATTTTGTTGTTTTGTCATCGTCATATTCGTCCTTGGTAATGCTGGTAATGCTAGTCACGTGTATTAACCGTTCTCGTTAATCATCTATCTCCTTAAGGGGAGATGGGTAATTTTTCTGGTCCCCCTCTTCCTCATTTTTTGCCCCATTAGTTTTCATATTTTATGACGTTCGGCTCATTAGCTTGGCGATTTTAAGGCCTTTAGCCCCATTTCTTTGTCAATGTTAAGACTTGCCGAGTTATTTAGGTGTCTATTTTTTCATGGCGAGCAATTGCGAGCCTGTAATTTTAAGAGGAATAGGCCTTCGGCTGGGACATTTTCTACCGAAAAATGTACAAAAATGATCTTGAAGGGGGGTCTAGGGGATGCTCTTTTTTTAAGCTTGATTGAGGTCTAGCGAGGAAACTAATAAATATATAAATTAATAGACCAAAAAAAATAGCCACCATCCCTTAACCCTTTCAGAATACCATGAAGCATATTCTGATATTATTCTGGCTGGTATTAGACGATTTTATTAGGCTTAGCAATAGTCTGTCGGAGTTTAAGGGGGGTCACCGGCTTTTGGTTTTATCTTTCTCTCCTTTTCTCTCTCTCCCTGGCTTGTATCCATTCGGCCCCATTCAACCAACTGTTTTAAAACGTTTATCCCCACCCAGATGTCGATTTCTTGGTGGCGAGCGATAGCGAGCCAGCATTGTATGGAGAAATCCGGCTTCGCCGGAGAAATTTACAAATTTAGCTTGCTGTCAAAACAAAAATATATATATTCTGGCTCGCTACCGCTCGCCAGGAAAATATTGACACCTGGATGGGGCTAAACGTCTTAAACAGTAGGCTGAATGGGGCCGAATGGATACAAGCCAAAGAGAGAGGGAAAGAAAGAGATAAAAAAGCGAGGTGGGCTCCCTTAAGGAATACTGGTGATGTATATTTCTTTTTTGTATTCATGAGGTGTACAAAATCGTCTAGCAAGAAGCTAGTATATAATAAAGGCGTCACAATACTGAAAAGGTTAAGAATATAGCTACTATACTTTGTTTCTGTTCCCATTATAACCCCTTCAGCACCATGACGTCATTATAACCCCTTCAGCACCATGACGTCATTATAACCCCTTCAGCACCATGACGTCATTATAACCCCTTCAGCACCATGACGTCATTATAACCCCTTCAGCACCATGACGTCATTATAACCCCTTCAGCACCATGACGTCATTATAACCCCTTCAGCACCATGACGTCATTATAACCCCTTCAGCACCATGACGTCATTATAACCCCTTCAGCACCATGACGTCATTATAACCCTTCAGCACCATGTCATTATAACCCCTTCAGCACCATGACGTCATTATAACCCCTTCAGCACCATGACGTCATTATAACCCCTTCAGCACCATGACGTCATTATAACCCCTTCAGCACCATGACGTCATTATACCCCCTTCAGCACCATGACGTCATTATAACCCCTTCAGCACCATGACGTCATTATAACCCCTTCAGCACCATGACGTCATTATAACCCCTTCAGCACCATGACGTCATTATAACCCCTTCAGCACCATGACGTCATTATAACCCCTTCAGCACCAAGACGTCATTAACCCCTTCAGCACCATGACGTCATTATAATCCCTTCAGCACCATGACGTCATTATAACCCCTTCAGCACCATTACGTCATTATAACCCCTTCAGCACCATTACGTCATTATAACCCCTTCAGCACCATGACGTCATTATAACCCCTTCAGCACCATGACGTCATGTCCATCCTATTCTGGTTAGGGGGAGGCAGTTGGTTTTTCGAGTCCTCCTCCCTCATGTTTAGCCCTATTAGTTATGAGATTTCAAAACATTTGCCCCATTAGTTTGGCGATTTTCAGACCTTTTGCCCCATTTCTTTGCCCATATTAAAACCTTTCGTGCCATTTAGGTGTCGATTTTTTTCTTGGCGAGCGATAGCGAGCCTGTATTTGAAGAGGAATCAGCCTTCGGCCGGGACATTTTTCTACCGAAAAATGTACACATTTATGTCGAAGGGGGGTCTTGTGGGTGTTTTTTTAAGCTTGATAGAGATTTAAAGAGCAAACTAAACCCCTTCCTTAAACCATTGAGCCGAACCAGTAAATTATGCTGCACAATACCGTCTGAGCTCCCTTAATAATGTATACACCACTATTGTCCAACATCATATGGCACCACAGACACTTTAGACTTGCGGGCGCCAGTGGCACCCAGGCCTGTGGAGGCAGCAAGTCCGTGAGTTCACACCAGACTCTCACATAACCAACAAGCGTCTCGGCGCTCCTGTACTCAACCCTAGCCAATAAAGGATTGAAGAGTACTGGTGTTATATCTCCATTCATCTTTATTATATCTACCTCTAAGAGTCTAAGACTCAAGGGGTAAATACAATCTCAATGTACCCTCCGAATAACATAGGTTCTTCATAAACTGCATGGGATCGTCTAATGTTAGCCAGATGATTTAAGGGAGCCCACCTCGCTTTATTTTTCTTTCTTTCCCTCTCTGTTTGGCTTGTATCCATTCGGCCCCATTCAGCCTACTGTTTTAAGACGTTTACCCCCCCATCCAGGTGTCAATATTTCCCTGGCGAGTGGTAGCGAGCCAGGATGGTGATAAACGTCTTAAAACAGTTGGCTGAATGGGGCCGAATGGATATAAGCCAGGGAAAGAGAGAAAAGGAGAGAAAGATAAAAAAAAAAACCGGTGACCCCCTTTAACCTCCAGTGTTAGGCTATAGGTTATCGAGGTTTGTGTGTTAGGCTATAGGTTATCGAGGTCTGTGTGTTAGGAGTGAATCTTTAAGCACTTACACACTCAAAACACATACCGGTATATATATATATATATATATATATATATATACATATATATATACAGTATATATATATATATATATATATATATATATATATATATATATATAACCTATAATCTGAGAGAGAGGTGATATTTTACTTTTGCAAGGGTTATGTCACGTGTATGGCCATTACGGTATGTCATTAATCATATCTCTCCTTACCAACCCCACCAGTACTTGGCAGACATATTTGGTTTAACTGGGCTAACTGCCAATGGTAGGCTTTTGGCTAGGCTCTTAGTTTGAATGTGTAGGGTGTGTAATAATAATAATAATAATAATAAACGGTTTATTAAAGAATGGCAGCCTCATGAGCTGAAAATACACATTTTACAATTTAGTGGATGAACATGAGATGTACAGATATGAGGATGGTAAGCTCAGTTTACAAACAAAATAAATAAATACAATAATGATGCATGTGCAGAATATGTGTGTGTGTGTGTGTGTGTGTGTAGGTTGTGTGTGTGTGTGTGTAAGTTCTTTGTGTGTGTGTGTGTTCTCGTGAG
>CM064492.1:35303856-35313856 GCA_032716605.1 Paralithodes platypus
GTTTGTGGGGGAACTTTGTCAAAGGCCTTATGAAAATCAAGGTATAATAATCTACAGCTTTACTCTCATCGTAGAGGTTGAGGATATTGTAGAAGAAGTCTAAGAGGTTTGTTAAACAGGAACGTTTTTTACGAAAGCCGTGTTGAGTATCTTTAAGTAAGTTATTTGCCTCTAGTGATTTACGAGTCTGTCTCTTATGACCGTTTCTAGCATTTTACATACAATTGAGGTTAAGCTAATTGGACGATAGTTACTGGGTAGGGATTTGCTGCCTTTTTTTTGAATATCGGTGTTACGTTGGCTAGCTTCCACTGATCAGGCATAGTTCCAGACTGCAAGGATTCATTGAATAGCAATGTCAGTGGTTTGGAGAGTTCATCCTTAGCTTCCTTTAGAACTCTAGGCGAGATTGTATCAGGTCCAGGTGTTTTATTTACCTTGAGTTTATCTAAACAATTCAATACTTCTCTCTCTGTAACGGTGATATTGCTTAGAACATCTGAATTATCAATCTGAATCGGCGATGGTGTAGGGATATCACTGAGGTCTTCGGTTGTAAAACTGATGCAAAGAAGGTATTGAGGGCATTACTCATTTGTACCGCGTCTTTGGTGTATTCTCCATTTTCATCGACTAACGGTCCAACAGTTGAAGTAACTACTTTTTTCTTTCTGATATAACTATAGAATTCTTTCGGGTTTGTTTTACTTTGATTCGCAACATGTAACTCCAGGGTCTTTTTACTTTGCTTAATTAGCTTTTTGGCTTTGCGTCGTAGCTCTACAAATTTCACCCGTTCTTCGTCATTTTGTGAGGATTTTAATCTATCATTAGCAAATTTTTTAGCAAGCAGACAGTCTGAAATATCTTTATTCCACCATTTGGGCTTATCATTATGGCCTGGACGCCGTATTTTCGATGGTATGCAGTCTTGCACTGCCTTAAAGTAAGTGGTTGTGAAACACTCCCAAGATGTATTTATGTCGTTATTGTTAGTCAGAAAGCTCCAGTCAGTTTCTTTAAGCTTTGATTTAAGTTTATGAAAATTTGCTCTCTTGAAATTAGGGACTTTCTCAATGCTGCTATTTGATTTGTTACTAGTAAACTTTAAAGTGAAAGTTATCGTACGATGGTCGCTGTTACTGAATTCATCACCAACATTCAAATTCTCTATTAATTCTTCTTTTGTTGCGAGTACAAGGTCAAGCACATTATTACCACGGGGTCTGAGATTGTACAAATTGAAAAAGTGAACTCTCTTGCAAGTTAGCATAGAGGTCGTGTCCAGAGTGTGAAGTAAGAATATCGCCCCATTTAGTCACAGGTAAGTTGAAATCGCCAAGAATTACGGTATCTTGTATGTTAGTTATTTCTGCAATTTGTTCATAAATTTCACTGTCAGTTTGCACTGATTGAGCTGGGGGTCTGTATAATAAAGCTAGTGTTTTTTTAGTTCCTCGTTTATTATTTAATAGTACCGTACGTAAGATATGTTTATATTCGCAATTTGAGGTTTGACATTAAGACGGGATTAAGACTTTCCTTTATAAATAACAGAACTCTTCCTCCATTTCTATTGATCCGACTTTTCTCAAACATTGTATAACCAGGAAGCGTATATTCGGCTAAAAAGTCTCTATCTTCCGTATTTAACCAAGATTCTGTAATGCCGATTATATCATAATGTTCTGTAAACACGATTTCCTCTAGATCTGAAAATTTATTGCGTAATGCTACGAGCATTTACATAAAACACCTTAAGAGTATTAGAGTTGGATGTTACTGATTGTGCATTGTCTGAATTTTCAGTTCGTATTTGACTTACACTACCCCCGGATACCCGGGTTGACCCCGTTTTTTGAACGGAAATCCTTGACTGCATCGTTCAGCAGGCGACCAAGACGTGCAGCTCCTACTTCATTGAGATGTACACCATCTCCTGAAAACAAAGATTTATCATAGTAAAAATGATCCCACGTGTCGACAAAGCCGATGTCCTCCTCCCTGCAGAGTTTGGCTAGTCGGCGATCTGTACTGGTAGCTATGTTGTAGAATCGGTTTTCTACATCAATCCAGGAGAGAGAGAGAGAGAGAGAGATAAAGAGAGAGAGAGAGAGAGAGAGAGAGAGAGAGAGAGAGAGAGAGAGAGAGATAGAAATAGAGATAAAGAGAGAGAGAGATTAAGCTGAGGATAATACCTCAGCGGCAAAGTGTGTGAAAGGTATTATTACCGAGTCCACTATAAATCCATAAAGCTTACTGTTTGTTTTAATTTTTCTCTCCTTTTCTCTCTTTCCCTGGCTTGTATCCATTCGGCCCCATTCAGCCAACTGTTTTAAGACGTTAATCCCCATCCAGGTGTCGATTTCTTCCTGGCGAGCGATAGCGAGCCAGCATTGTATGGAGAAATCCGGCTTCGCCGGAGAAATTTTCTTATCGAAAAATGTACAAATTTAGCTTGCTGTCAAAACAAAAATATATATATGCTGGCTCGCTCCCGCTCGCCAGGAAAATATTGACACCTAGATGGGTGTAAACGTCTTAAAACAGTAGGTTGAATGGGGCCGAATAGATACAAGCCAAAGAGAGTGGGAGAGAAAGAGAAAAAAAGCGAGGTGGGGTCCCTTAATAAGATAATCGCGCCGACTAATTAGATTTAATTCTTATTATAATGATTTGAAATATTGATACTATTAGATTGTATTCAGATTACCGGCAAGTTGGAAATGTACAGTTGCTTTCGATATTACTATAATCTATTTATTATTATTATGACAACATTCTTGAACAATAAGCTTTATAACTCATAAACGACTAGAATAATTGAGCTGATATTACGACCATTTAGGAAGGGCCTGCCAGGGAATACATACACACACACATACAAGTTTAAAGACCGCTTCATCCACAGAGAGTATGGTTTTACTCTCGTTGCTGTAGTACGTTAATTTGTATTGGATTATTTTCGTTTTAATGTTTTAATTTATATATTTTTATTTATATACCGTATTTGTACCGGTATGTATATTTTATTTTAGTATTTTTATTTATTTACTTATAATTATATATTTATTTATTTATTGATGTATTACACAGGGGCTCGAACCTTCCATCCGTACCTCATTGTTAGACTAGAACCTTTTGACCAGGAGGACCACCAGTGAGCAAAAGACCCTTTTGTGGTCACTGAAAGAGAGAGAGAGAGAGAGAGAGAGAGAGAGAGAGAGAGAGAGAGAGAGAGAGTGATTGTGTAGTGTAAATGGTCGTGGCAGTGATTGTCACTGTTGTATTGTATAATTTTGTTTTGTAAACTGTGATAGTAGAACTAGGGTGATTGTTTAATTTAGATAGTAGCTGTACAATTTGCTAGGATGAGGCCTGTAGTTGGTTTTTTCCCCCAGCTGATGGTCAATTGTTATCCCGCCATCCTGATAACTCGGCTATTACCAAGATTGTGTAGTGGAATATGTTGTTAATTACGAAAACTTGGCAATAATATAACGCAGAGACATAGCATATAACGCAGAGACATAGCATATAACGCAGAGACATAGCATATAACGCAGAGACATAGCATATAACGCAGAGACATACCATATAACGCAGAGACATACCGGTAGCATATATTTTTCCATTGAGAATCGAGGTATCAAGGGATTCGATTTACCCTCAGGTGGAAAACAACAGAGTAGGCTATAGTGATGGTGGTAGTGGCTATCTAAACAACAGAGTAGGTTATAGTGATGGTGGTAGTGGCTATCTAAACAGCAGAGTAGGCTATAGTGATGGTGGTAGTGGCTATCTAAACAACAGAGTAGGTTATAGTACAAAGGAGTACAAAGGAGTACAAAGGAGTACAAAGGAAATCAAGCAACAACAGATCCAGTGACCCTTCTAGGTTGCTTGTCCTCCAAAACACTGAGGATCAAGTGTCCAAACAGTGGTTTAGAGTGGGTAAGGGAACATTGGAAAGGGAATTACTGCCCTGGAACTAATGTCCGTGGCAGGATTAGGAAGTTAGTAGGGGACAGATGGGTTAGTAACTGAGGGGGGGATAAAATAAAGTTATTCATTTACAAACGCAGTCAGTCGCGGGTTTGATGCGAGATATTTGTCTAGGCGGAGTTTAAATGAATCAACGGTGATGCAGTCTATAACGTTTCGGGGAAGCCCATTCCACAAGTTGACAACTCGATTGAAGAAGAAATTCTTAGATTCGTGCGAGTTAAAAGATTTACCAATAATTTTGCAACCGTTTCCCCGCGTGTAATTAGATTGGTCGATAGTGAAGTACTTACTACAGTTCATATTGTCGATGCCTTTGATGATTTTGAACACTTGAATTAAGTCGCCTCTTAATCTGCGCTGGGTTAAAGGAAATAGATTTAATTCTCTAAGACGCTCTTCGTATGGTTTGTTCTTTAGGCTAGGTATCATTTTGGTAACTCTACGTTGAACTCGTTCTAGCTTGTTTATATCTTTTTGGTAATAAGGGCACCAGGATTGAACGCAGTATTCCAGAAGAGGGCGGACTAAGGAATTGTAAAGGGTTAGGATAACTTCTTTGATGGTGATGGTGGTAGTGGCTATCTAAACAACAGAGTAGGCTATAGTGATGGTGGTAGTGGCTATCTAAACAACAGAGTAGGCTATAGTGATGGTGGTAGTGGCTATCTAAACAACAGTAGGCTATAGTGATGGTGGTAGTGGCTATCTAAACAGCAGAGTAGGCTATAGTGATGGTGGTAGTGGCTATCTAAACAACAGAGTAGGTTATAGTGATGGTGGTAGTGGCTATCTAAACAACAGAGTAGGCTATAGTGATGGTGGTAGTGGCTATCTAGACAACAGAGTAGGCTATAGTGATGGTGGTAGTGTCTATCTAAACAACAGAGTAGGTTATAGTGATGGTGGTAGTGGCTATCTAAACAGCAGAGTAGGCTATAGTGATGGTGGTAGTGGCTATCTAAACAACAGAGTAGGTTATAGTGATGGTGGTAGTGGCTATCTAAACAACAGAGTAGGCTATAGTGATGGTGGTAGTGGCTATCTAAACAACAGAGTAGGTTATAGTGATGGTGGTAGTGGCTATCTAAACAGCAGAGTAGGCTATAGTGATGGTGGTAGTAGCTATCTAAACAACAGAGTAGGTTATAGTGATGGTGGTAGTGGCTATCTAAACAACAGAGTAGGCTATAGTGATGGTGGTAGTGGGTATCTAAACAACAGAGTAGGCTATAGTGATGGTGGTAGTGGCTATCTAAACAACAGAGTAGGTTATAGTGATGGTGGTAGTGGCTATCTAAACAACAGAGTAGGTTATAGTGATGGTGGTAGTGGCTATCTAAACAGCAGAGTAGGCTATAGTGATGGTTGTAGTGGCTATCTAAACAACAGAGTAGGTTATAGTGATGGTGGTAGTGGCTATCTAAACAACAGAGTAGGCTATAGTGATGGTGGTAGTGGCTATCTAAACAACAGAGTAGGCTATAGTGATGGTGGTAGTGGCTATCTAAACAACAGAGTAGGCTATAGTGATGGTGGTAGTGGCTATCTAAATAAACCTTAAGGGGGGCTGGCCCGGTTTTCTGGACCACTTTCTCCCTCATGTTTAGCCCCATTAGTTTTCAGATGTTAAGATGTTTGCCCCATTAGTTAGTCGATTTTAAGACCTTTCGCCCCATTTCTTCATCAGCATTTGGACCTTTCGTGTTATTTAGGTGTCGATTTTTTCTCTGGCGAACGATAGTGAGCCTGTAATTTTGGAAAAACCGGCCTTCGGCCGGGAAATTTTTCTACCGAAAAATGTACAAATTAATCTAGAAGGGGGATCTAATGGATGTTTTTTTTTAATCTGATGGAGGTCTAGGGAGGAAACTAAAAGAAAAATAATGAATACATGCAAAAATCGCCCAAAACGTGAACCATCCCCCCTCAAACCTGTAGTGTGACTTTGTTTGGAGTTCTTGTATGGTATGTGTGTGGTAGGGGTGGTATAGGTAGGTATGGTAGGTGTGTGGTGGTAGTGGTAGGTGTGGTACTGGTGGTAGTGGTGGTTTGGTCACGGAGAGAGAGAGAGAGAGAACCATGAGGGCTGTTTATAGATCTATCTAACTATATCTTAAAGCTGTAGTGTGTGTGGTTGGTGGTAGTGTTTGGTATGTGTGTGGTAGGTGTGGTGGTGGTGGTGGTGGTTGTTTGGTCAGAGAGACACATCCACCATGAGGGCTGGAACCAAAAGGGGCCTGTCACTCTTCGGTTTAGAAAATAGGATAAGGGGGAGGGAGGGTAATGGCACGGAATGAAAGAGAGAGAGAGAGAGAGAGAGAGAGAGAGAGAGAGAGAGAGAGAGAGAGAGAGAGAGAGAGAGAGAGCAGGGGTACTATAAAGAAAGGTATGTAGGTCTAACCACATAAGTAGATAGCAAAATAGAGAGCAGAGGAATATATGAATGGAGAGAGTTACACAGAGTTACACAGTTACTCAGACCACACAGACCTTGCGGTCCCTACTAGGTTGTCCGGCCTTATTACTACTAGACATGGACAGTTTATTGTTGAAGAATAGGAAAACAAAGTAGAAGGCTCTTTCCACACCCTCCGCTCGCTCTGGCTAAAATGCCAGAGAGAGAGAGAGAGAGAGAGAGAGAGAGATTGAACTGAAATGTTAATAATTATGCAATCCGTATGAATATATTAAATACTTATTATGAGTAGGTTACTATGTGATATTATGTGTGTGTGTGTGTGTGTGTGTGTGTGTGTGTGTGTGTGTGTGTGTGTGTGTAACCAAAGACGGTTCAAGTGCAACCCCATGTGTGTATGTAAACGTACAGGATATGTAGCCCACATTTACGTATTCTTACACACAAATCAGCAACAGTTGTTTTGTGGTTTTGTAAAAGGTATCTAGTTGTGGTCATTGGTTCTTTAAGACAGTTTCACATTTAGTACCAGCAGTGGTATAGTCTATTTATTCCAGCTGATGGTAGATTGCAAAGTTCCCATCACATTGTCTCGGTTATTTTGAAGTTATTGTAGTGAAATATGGTGTTAATTAATACAACTTGGCATTAATAAGATACAGAGACATAGTAGTTTCATATTATTGCTTCAACTATCAAGAAATCAGCTGCTAAGGGATTTAATTTACCATCAGCTTAAATAAAACCGACTATAGTGTACCAGCTATAGTCTATTCGCTGTAAGTAGGCGAAAAATCATGACCTCTAACCTCTGTAACTCAAAAACGACTTAGAGTAATCGAGCTAATATTTCTATCGTTTGGGAAGAGTCAGTCAAGGAATAGATGTGGAAATTTACAGCCAATTTACTCTAGCCCTTTTTGAGTTACAGAGGATAGAGGTCATGATGTCTCGCCTACTTACAGCGAATAGACTATAGTTATTCAGGCGCTTGTGTGTATACAGTATATATGTGGACACTTTAATTATCCTGTTCATACCTTCTTTAACCCGTGCTGTACCAACAACGTATTTTTATATATTTTTATTCTAGCTTTATTTAGACAATGTTGTGCAGTTTAAGAAGGATCTGTGGTAGTACAGAGGGTTAAGGAAGATAGTTCCAAGCCTGTTAATTGCTGGAGGCCGTTTTTAAACTGAATAAAATCATCTAATAGTAGCCAGAATAAAGTTAAAAGTACGGCACCGGTACTGCATAGTAAGGCCCTTGTGCAATCTAGGTTGCAACTACTGGCAACAACTAGCTGGTTTGACGCTCCCGATGTCGTAGTGGTTTCAGTGGTCGCTTTTGAGGTTGTGGTGGTTGTAGATTGGGTTGTGGTGGAGGGGGGGGGGGTAAGGGGCAGTCTAATTATACATGGTTTCACAACTTTGTGTGTATGTGGGGGGGGGGGGGGGTAAGATTACGTATGTGTGCGTTTGGATGAGGGAGGGGGGGGGTATTGTGGTGGTGTCGGTGTTCGAAGGATTACCGTACTGTATTTTATTTGTACTACTACCGGTATTAGTTTGCTCTGTTCGAAGTATTAATTTAATTGTTTTACACCATATAATTTCCTGCTTTCCTTTAGTGCATTTGTAAAATGTATACAATATATTGTATAAGTGGATTCTGCTAACTGTATTGTATATCGTTACTATTGTATCAATGTATACAATATATTGTATAAGTGGATTCTGCTAACTGTATTGTATATCGTTACTATTGTATCAATGTATACAATATATTGTATAAGTGGATTCTGCTAACTGTATTGTATATCGTTACTATTGTATCAATGTATACAATATATTGTATAAGTGGATTCTGCTAACTGTATTGTATATCGTTACTATTGTATCAATGTATACAATATATTGTATAAGTGGATTCTGCTAACTGTATTGTATATCGTTACTATTGTATCAATGTATACAATATATTGTATAAGTGGATTCTGCTAACTGTATTGTATATCGTTACTATTGTATCGTTGTTTATGTGTATTAAGGTGAGGCTGTTGGACTGCTGAGGTTAAGGGTAGATGGGTCGTTTTTCTGGTGCTCTTTCTCCCTCGTGTTAAGCCCCATTCGTTTTGAGATTTTAACACCTTTCGCCCCATTTCGTTGTCAATTTTAAGACCTTTCGTGCCATTTTGGTGTACATTATTTCCTGGCGAGCGATAGCGTGCCTGAAATTTTAGGAGGAACCGGCCTTTGGCCGGGGCATTTTTCTACCGAAAAATTTACAAATTTATCTCGAAGGGGGGTCTAGGGGTGTTTTTCTAAGCTTGATGGAGGTCCAGCGAGAAAACTAATAAATTAAAGAATAAATTAATTAGGCCTAGGCCTATTAAAAAAAAAAAAAAAAAAAAAAAAAAAAAAAAAAAAAAAAACGTCCGTCCCTCCTTAAGTATTTGATCTATTTCTATAATGGCTTGCCTGTATCACCCATCCATCAATCCCAAACCTTCTCCCTGTCTCACTCCTTCCATCCCTCAAACAGGCTTAATATGCTTAATGGGTTTAAAGGGGGATTATCGAAGGGGGCCGACTCAAAGAAAGGATTAAGGGAAAGTGGAGAATGGGAAGGATTGGATCTGGGTAATTGAATAAAGAGCGAGAGAGAGAGAGAGAGAGTGAGTGAGAGTAGTAGTAGTAGTATGAACTGAGATGATCAATTACAAAACATTGACGTTGTAAATAGTTATTGAGGTAATCTAATAGCCTATTGCTCTATGTCTATGGTAACCGTGTGTAAATGTTCTGGTAATGTTGACTAAGAAGAACACTATAGGACCGGTACTGGTATATCCTCTCTCCTTACAAGGTCTATGATGGGAACCCGGCGACCCTCAGACCTGTGTGTGTGTGTGTGTGTGCGTGTCTGTGTGTGTGTGTGTGTGTGTGTGTGTGTGTGTGTGTGTGTGTGTGTGTGTGTGTGTGTGTGTGTGTGTGTACATATGTGTGTGTGTGTATATATGTGTGTGTGTGTGTGTGTGTGTGTGTGTGTGTGTGTGTGTGTGTGTGTATATATGTGTGTGTGTGTGTGTCTGTATGTGTGTGTGTGTAGCCTACGCCAGTGTGTACAGTATGTGTATGTATGTGCACCAGGCTACACACACAGGTTTGAATAGACACATTCATCATCCATTGAGGGCAGGTCGGTTAGGGCTAGAAAAACGTCAATAAGATACGGGCATATTTGAAGTTTCTATGAGGGTATCCACTTCGCAATACTTCACATTTTCTTTACCAAGGTATTCTATATAATTATGTGAGACAGGACTTTTAGACAAATTCATACTCTTTGTATCATGTAAGTTTAAAATACACGAAGTATACTGGTACAGGAAAAGATAAAACTTATCATATTGTAATCAATATAATTATACAATGTAGTTTCCGTATTTTAAACTTATTAAATAATATATATATAGAGAGAGCTGGGGTCGACGAGGAGGGGGGGGGGGGGAGTTTACCGGTATACCATAATGTAGTATATATAATCAAAAAGCTTGTTTTGGGGAAACTGTC
>CM064492.1:35316356-35323856 GCA_032716605.1 Paralithodes platypus
TGGTAGTGGTCATAGTTGTGATGGTTGTGGTAATTTTGGTGTTGGTAGTGGTAGTTGTTTTTAGTGGTCTTGTTGGCAGTGGTAGTTGTTGGTAGTGATCATAGTTGTGGTGGGGTGTGTGGTATTGTAGTGGTAATGGTAGTGTTGAGCAGTTGTGGTAGTGATCATAGTTATGGTGGTAGTGGTACTGGTGGTGGTGATAGTTGTAGTTGTGGCAGTTTTAACCCCTTCTGTACCAGCGACGTCTTTTTAGTATTCTTCTAACTGTATATTTAGAAAATTTTGTGCAGTTTTAAAAGGATCTGTGGTAGTAAAAAGGGTTAAGTAACATAGTTCGAAGCCTGTTAATAGCTGGAGACACTTTTTAAACTGACTACAATCGTGTAATAGTAGCCAGAATAAAGCTGAAAGGACGGCACCAGTACAGAAAGGGTTACTAATAGCGTTACGGTGGTAGTAACGGTTGTCATGATGGTAATGTTGATCATGGTTATAAATAGTTACGATAGTTGTAGCTCTGGTAGTGGTTGTAGTATAAATAGTAGACGAAATAACGGTCTTAAGTTACTATCAAATAATGTAGAAGTCGTTGGGAATTATACATATTTAATTAAAGGGGGTCACCTGTTTTTTCCTCTTGCTCTCCTTTTCTGTCTTTCTCTGGCTTGTATCCATTCAGCCAACTGTTTTAACACGTTTATCCCCATCCAGGTGTCGATTTCTTCCTGACGAGCGATAGCGAGCCAGCATTGTATGGAGAAATCCGGCTTTGCCGGAGAAATTTTTCTATAGAAAAGGTACAAATTTAGCTTGATGTCAAAACAAAAATATATGTATGCTGGCTCGCTACCGCTCGCCAGGAAAATATTGACACCTGGATGGGGGTAAACGTCTTAAAACAGTAGTCTGAATGGGGCCGAATGGATACAAGCCAGAGAAAGAGAGAAAGGGAGACAGAAAAAAAGCAGGTGACCCCCCTTAATTAACTGATTATAAGTGCGGTAATTTCAGCTGTGTACAGTATGTTACGGTACTGATGTGCTATGGCTAGGGGTGGTTGTTGTGTGTATAGTGGCCTTCATAGTTATAGTATGTGTGTGTGTTTGTATGTGTGTGTGTGTATGTGTGTGTGTGTGTAAGTATGTGTGTGTGTCTCTGTGTATGTATGTGTGTGATTATTGATATATTAACCCCTTCTGTACCGGCAACGTCTTTTCAGTTATATTTAGCTATATTTTGATGATTTGGTGCAGTTTACGAAGGACCTGTGGTAGTGAAAAGGGTTAAGTGAGATGGCTCCAAACGTGTTAATTGCTGGAGGCCGTTTTTATAATAAATACAATCGTCTAATAGTAGCCAGAATATAGTTAAAAAGACGTCACCGGTACAGAAGAGGTTAAGAGGTTTTGAGTTTAAGTCGTTCAGTACCGGTGACAGCTGTTTAATTAAGCCATTCAGTACCGGTGACAGCTGTTTAATTAAGCCATTTTAATTAAGCCATTCAGCAGTACCGGTGACAGCTGTTTAATTAAGCCATTCAGTACCGGTGACAGCTGTTTAATTAAGCCATTCAGTACCGGTGACAGCTGTTTAATTAAGCCATTCAGTACCGGTGACAGCTGTTTAATTAAGCCATTCAGTACCGGTGACAGCTGTTTAATTAAGCCATTCAGTACCGGTGACAACTGTTTAATTAAGCCATTCAGTACCGGTGACAGCTGTTTAATTAAGCCATTCAGTACCAGTGACAACTGTTTAATTAAGCCATTCAGTACCGGTGACAGCTGTTTAATTAAGCCATTCAGTACCGGTGACAGCTGTTTAATTAAGCCATTCAGTACCGGTGACAGCTGTTTAATTATATTCTGGTAACTATTAGACGGTTTTATTCAGCTTAGGAAAGATGTCTACCCGTTAAAAGATTACAGATGATCTCAAATACTGTATACCGGTACCTTTTAGCTTCCTGTATCCTTCCTAAACTTCATAAAATCGTCTAAATGCAGCTGATATAAAGCAAACAGACGTCGCCGGTTCTGTAAGGTTTAACAAGAGCAGTTGAATCTATTAAGGAGGGTCACCTGCTTTTGTGTTCTCTCCTTTTCTCTCTTTCTCTGGCTTGTATCCAATCGGCCCCTTTAAGACGTTTATCCTCATCCAGTTGTCGATTCATTCCTGGCGAGCGATAGCGAGTCAGCATTGTATGGAGAATTCCAGCTTCGAGACATTTTTCTATCGAAAAATGTACAAATTTAGCCTGCTGACTAAAACATTACAAAAAATCGACACCTGGATGAGGATAAGCGTCTTAAAGCAGTATGGTGAATGGGGCCGAATGGATACAACCCAGAGAGAGAGAGGGAGCGAGAAAAACCCCCCAGGAGGTGGGCCCCCTTAATGATACTGGTACCGGGTATGTGTGTTATGGCTGGGTGTGATGTGTGAGATATGACCTTGGTGACTGTGGTACTAGCTGTGGGGAGAGAGAGTGGTATATATTTTGATATCTGTTAATCTGTGCATTTTAATATGTATGTATAATATTTTCACCCCGTTTTTCATGTTCTTCATTTGTATGTCTGTATATACTGTATATGTGACAGCAATTTGTTTGCATGTCTGTTTATACGTATATATACCGGTATCCATATGTCTGTCTGTCTGTCTGTCTGTCAACTGGAAGAGGAATTAAACAGACTGGGACCCAACAAAGGAACAGTAAATAGGAGAAAGTCTTGAGAATAGTAGCCTATTATAGTGATTATAGTAATGATGGTAGTGGTGGTGGCTATAGTAGTGATAGTCATTAAGAAACTACTTAAACAAAGTGTGGTGGTGGTGATGGGAGATTTAGTAGATGAAAAAACAAAATATATATATATGTTAAAGATGCAATACAATCTAAAAGAATATAGCGCACGCAAGAGAACAAGATAACTAGCTACTGTAGAATGAGTGTGAGATAGATAGATATATAGATAGATATATATATATATATATATTATATATATATATATATATATATATATATATATATATATATATAGAGAGAGAGAGAGAGAGAGAGAGATAATGGCCATATTAGACTATATTACCCTAACTACTGTTCTTCCCAAACCTTCCTTTCCATTGTTCCTCCACAAACAGCTAGACTGGCCCTTAAAAATAATAGGTGTGTGTGTGTTATAGTTTATTCGCTGTAAGTAGGCGACAAATCATGACCTATCCTCTGTAACTCAAAAAGGGCTAGAGCAAATTGGGTGTAAATTTCCAAATCTATTCCTTGAGTGACGTGTCCCAAATGGTAGAAATATTAGCTCGATTACTTTAGTCGTTTTTGAGTTACAGAGGTTAGAGGTCATGATTTCTCGCCCACTTACAGCGAATATACTATAGTTCCGGTCTCTTTATCTCTCACTTGTCAGTTTGTTTGTATAACTGTTTATCTAGCAGGTCTCTCATTTCCTCAAGCTTTGACCTTTGATTGTGCTAATGTTTTATTTGTGTACGTCTGATATATATATATTAGTTCTGTCTGCCAATCTTCCTCCTTTTATCTTGTCTGTCTGTCTGTCTTTAGCAACTTATTGTATCTCGCTCTTTCATCTTGTCGGTATTGTCTTCTGTTCTTATAATCTTCTTCGTCTACTTCTTCTCTTCATGCTTGTCTTATAATCAGCCTGTCTATCTGATTTTGTCTTCCCTTTCACTTCCCTCTTTCCTACCCATTTTCTTCGTCTTTATATTCTTATTATTAGTTAGGCTATATTTTGTTTATTATTCTTTGTCTCTGCCTGTATCTGTCTACGCGTTTATTACCGTCTTTTATTATCTCATTCTCTTTCCCACTCCCTGTGTTTATGTCTTGTTCTTCTGTGTTTATGTCTTGTTCTTCTTACTCTCTGTGTGTATGTCTTGTTCTTCTTACTGTGTTTATGTCTTGTTCTTCTTACTGTGTTTATGTCTTGTTCTTACTCTCTGTGTGTATGTCTTGTTCTTCTTACTGTGTTTATGTCTTGTTCTTCTTACTGTGTTTATGTCTTGTTCTTCTTACTGTGTTTATGTCTTGTTCTTCTTACTCTCTGTGTTTATGTCTTGTTCTTCTTACTGTGTTTATGTCTTGTTCTTCTTACTCTGTGTTTATGTCTTGTTCTTCTTACTCTCTGTGTTTATGTCTTGTTCGTCTTACTGTGTTTATGTCTTGTTCTTACTCTCTGTGTTTATGTCTTGTTCTTACTCCCTGTGTTTATGTCTTGTTCTTCTTACTGTGTTTATGTCGTGTTCTTCTTACTCTCTGTGTTTATGTCTTGTTCTTCTTACTGTGTTTTGTCTTGTTCTTCTTACTCTGTGTTTATGTCTAGTTCTTCTTACTCTCTGTGTTTATGTCTTGGTCTTCTTCTTCAGAGGTAGTTGTTTGAACCGTCAGTAAGTTATAATCTAACGGAAGCCACAGCTTTCTCACGCTGGTGGTAATGATGGTGGAGGTGGTGGTGGTGGTAGGTTTGGTGGTGGTTGTAGTGGTGGTGGGTGGTGTGGTGGTTGTAGTAGAGGTAGTGATTGCCATGGTGGTTGGAGTGGTTGTGCTGCTGTTAGGTAGAGGTGTTGGTGGTGTTAGTGGTAGGTGACTAGGTGTGCTGGTAGTGGTAGGTGTGGTGGTGGTGGTAGGTGTGCTGGTGGATGTTAATGTAGTGGTAGGTGTGGTGGTGATGGTGGGTAGTTGTGGTGGTGGTGGTACTGGTGTTGGTAGATGGTGGTGGTAGGTAGAGGTGGTGGTGGTAATGATGGGGGTGGTAGTTGCATATAATGGTCTAATGATCGCCAGCATAAAGTCTATATTGCATTCTCAAATACGAAAAGACTTAAAAATACAAACATTTTAGTGTGCAGCCTTCTCTGCTAGTTATACTATAGGTATTTTCGTTATCAGTAGTTTTGTTAGCGTATATATTGTCTACGGAAAGCTGGACTGACTTTTAAGGGGACGTTATTTCATATATTTATTAATATTTGTGTTATTACCGGTATATATATTTGTGTTATTACCGGTATATATATTTGTTTTAGTTTGCTCCCTAGACCTCTATCAAGCTTATATAAAAAAAAATAAAAAATGCCAAAGACATTTCCCCCCCTGCGAAATAAATGTTTACATTTTTCGGTAGAAAAATTTCCCGGCCGAAGGCCGGTTCCTCCTAAATTACAGGCTCGATTTCGTTCGCCAGGAAAAAAATCGACACCTAAATGGCACAAAAGGTCTTAATATTGACAAAGAAATGAGGCGAACGGTCGCAAAATCGCCAAACTAACGAAATAAACTTATTCAAATCTCAAAACTAAAGAGCTAAACTTGAGGGAGAATGGGGTCCAGAAAAAAAAAACTTAAGTGAAAATATACCCTTAATAGTTTTAGGTATCCGTTATCATTCGTTCGTTGGTGTATATTTCAAAAAAGGCGATAAATCAATAGCATCCAATTACCGTCCCATTAGTCTCACTTCAATCATAGGAAAGCTACTAGAGTCAATTATTGCTAGGAAAATGAGAAACCACTTAGAAAAATTTAACTTGATCAATTCTTCTCAGCATGGATTCACTCAGGGACGGTCTTGCCTTACAAATTTGCTTAGTTTTGTTCTCAGAGGTTATGAAGCAGTAGATAATGACAAGTCATATGATATTATATATTTAGATTTCAGTAAAGCTTTCGACAGAGTCCCTCATGAGAGATTGATGAGAAAGGTTGAGGCACATGGAATAGGTGGGGCGTTGTTAGGATGGATTAGGTAATGGCTAACTGGTAGGAAGCAGAGAGCAGCATAAATGGTACCAAGTCAGAATGGGGAGCAGTCAAAAGTGGTGTCCCCCAGGGATCTGTATTAGGTCCTCTGTTGTTTATTATATACATAAATGACCTTGATTTAGGCATAACTAGTAGGATAAGTAAATTTGCAGACGATACCAAAATGGGGAGAACAATTTATTCAGATAGAGATATAGAGTGTCTGCAAAGGGATCTAGATACCTTACACGAATGGTCAGTAAATTGGCAGATGAAGTTTAACATTGACAAATGCAAGGTATTAAAGATAGGGAAGATGCATACAAATTTTAAATATAAACTAGCTAATATGGAATTAGAACACTCAGACTGTGAGAAAGATCTAGGTGTGTTTGTTAGCAATGATTTGAAGCCTAGAAAACAATGTATAAGCGTTCGTAACAAGGCAAACAGGATTCTCGGGTTCATATCTAGGAGTGTGAGTAACAGAACTGCTGATGTTATCTTAAAACTTTACTTATCATTAGTGAGACCCCATATGGATTATGCTGTTCAATTTTGGTGTCCTTATTACAGAATGAACATAGATTCATTGGAGAGAGTACAACGTAGAATGACAAAAATGATCCATAATATTATAAATTTTCCGTATGAAGAAAGGTTGAAGAAATTAGGCTTACATTCGTTAGAGAGACGCAGAGTTAGAGGGGATATGATAGAGGTATTCAAGTGGGTTAGTGGGATTAATAAAGGGGACATGAAAAATGTACTAAAGCTCAGTGATAGCGAAAGAACTCGTACAAATGGTTTCAAATTAGATAAATTTCGTTTCAGAAAAGATATACGCAAATATTGGTTTGGTAACAGAGTTGTAGATGGGTGGAATAGGCTACCAAGTGATATAGTGGGATCAAGAACGATAGGGAGCTTTAAGATAAAATTAGATAGGCATATGGACGAGATGGGTTGGGTGTGAGGGGGATCTACCAGGTGTGGGCCAATCGGCGCTCAGCAGACCCCGTAATCTTGTGTTAATCCCTGACCATTTTGGTAGGGGCAGTACTCAAAGTATTAGTGAGTTGGGCCTATAATTGGGGCTTGTAATTGGGGTTGGGTGTGACAGGGATCTGCCTTGTATGGGCCGATCGGCTTTTTGCAGACTCCCATTTTCTTATGTTCTTATGTACTGGAAGGTGGACTGACTTTTATAGGGAGAGGTTGGATTATTTTTTGTTGAGTGCGTGGGGAGACGGGAATCGTGTATGAGTTTCCTATGGGGGGGTCTTGGGGTGCGTGATGTGGGGATATGGGTGTTTTGGGGACAAATTATATTAAGGGGGGTCACCTGCTTTATTTCTCTTTCTTTCCTTTTATCTCTTTCTCTGGCTTGTATCCATTCGGCCCCATCCAGCCAACTGCTTTAACCCTGCTCAGGTAATGTTCCAGAAGTGTAACAAAATTAGCAATGTGGCCCCATATGGGGACCGGCACTTTAAACGTCTCACCCGAAAACTGATTGATGGATTTTAAATTTCTTGTTACCAATAGAAACTACAATTAATGCTTAATATTATGTTAAAAGCAAATTACACTACTGTAAATATTAAGTCATATATAAAAAAAAAAAAAACTATTAAAAAAAAAGAGTCAACAAAAGTGAGGCATATCTCATACATTACATAAGCTGGATTAATTTGGTTGCAGGGCTGTGGAGGGTATGG
>CM064492.1:35328856-35351356 GCA_032716605.1 Paralithodes platypus
TATACCCAAATCCAGATACATATTTATGATAGATAGATAGATAGATATACCCAAATCCAGACATATTTATGATAGATAGATAGATATACCCAAATCCAGAGACATATTTATGATAGATAGATAGATATACCCAAATCCAGAACATATTTATGATAGATAGATAGATATACCCAAATCCAGAGACATATTTATGATAGATAGATAGATATACCCAAATCCAGAGACATATTTATGATAGATAGATAGATATACCCAAATCCAGAGACATATTTATGATAGATAGATAGATATACCCAAATCCAGAGACATATTTATGATAGATAGATAGATATACCCAAATCCAGAGATATATTTATGATAGATAGATAGATATACCCAAATCCAGAGACGTATTTATGATAGATAGATAGATAGATAGACCCAAATCCAGAGACATATTTAGGTAGTGTAAACGAATGTATACAGATACATATATCAATATAGATGATCAGTCTCTAGATTATGATCTCTAGCCCAAGGGTGAACCTGTTTTAATGTGTGAGCTGATCTTGGTGGAAGGATAGATAGATAGAGGAGATAAATAGATAAGTGTATACGGTAGATAGATAGATAGATACCGGTACACATAGAGGCAAATATAGATAGATAGATAATTAGATGAGACTAATAGACATGCATATATATAGCTAGATAGATAGATAGATTGATAGATATATAGATACACAAAGATAGAGATAAATATAAAAATAAGATACATACTGTACATAGGCATATAACTAGATAGATACATAGATAGATAGATAGTTAAATAAATGGGCAATTAAAGATATATAAATAACTAGGTAAATACATAGAGAGATAGGTATAAATATTGAGTGTGATAGTGAGTTGTCACATTTCTTTTATTTTCAAGATCTCTAGCCTGAGGGTGAACCTGTTTTTATGTAGGAGATGATCTGGAAGGGTCGGGTTGATCAATGGTTGATTTGGTGGCTGTGTGGGTTGGTAGATAGGTAGGTTTGTTGGTGGGTAGGGGGATTGGTTGGTTGGTAGGTAGGTATAGGTAGGTTGGTTGGTGGGTAGGTAGGTAGGTGTGTATGGGGGTAGGTTTGTAGGTAGGTGGATTGATGTGTTGGTAAGTAAGTAGGTTGGTTGGTAGGTAGGTAGGGGTATAGGTTGGTAGGTAGGTAGGTAGGTAGGTAGGTAGGAAGGAAGGAAGGAAGGAAGGTAGGTAGGTATATAGATAGATAGGTAAGTAGGTAGGTATGTAGTTAAGTAGGTAGGTAGGAAGGAAGTAATGAACGTAGGTAGTTAGCTACCCGGATGGATAGATAGGTAAATATAAGAAGTAAGATAATTAATTGTCTAATCTCTAAGCTCTGAATATCTTTAGCCCAAGGCGAACATGTTTTAATGTGTTAAATTACCTGTTTGATAAATGGTTGACTTAGGAGGGTGTGTGTGTTGGTGAGAGAGAGAGGGGGGGGGGGAGTGTCTGTTGATCGATGTTTAGTAGGTAGGTATCTAGCAGGTATCTAGATAGGCTATGAATGGCGAGAGAGAGCAAATCGACTGAAATTTAGGACTGAACATAAAGAAAATGGTAAACAGGCATAATAAGAGTCAAACAGAAAACGGAGCCACCATCACAAACATCACGTAGCAGATATAATATGCATACAATAAATAACAAACATTTACTGACAAAACAAAAGTAACAAAATAACAATAAAAATACTATACCTTGTTTCAAATAAGTAGGCTAAAAAGCTCGAACATCAACCTCTATAACTCACACACAACTAGAATAATCAAGCTATTATGTCTACCAGTTGGGAAGGCTCAGCCAGGGAATAGGTGTGGAAATATACAGCCCATTTTCTCTTAACAATTTATGAGTTACAGAGGTCAGGATTCACGATTTGTGGCCTACCTATTTGGAACAAGGTATAGACACAAACTTACTAACAAACCTACCGCACACATATACTATATAATTCCACTTTATTCCGAAGGCCAAACACAAACACTAGCTAATATCCCATAACACGGAAATCTACACCTGCTACGGTCATACTGCCTCTGTGTGTGTGTGTGAGAGAGAGAGAGAGAGAGAGAGAGAGAGAGAGAGAGAGAGAGAGAGAGAGAGACCGAGAGAGAGAGAGAATAAGCTAGAGAGAGTATGAGAGAGTGAGAGTGAGTAAACAACAAAACAGTAGAATAATCATAGATATGCAGGCAGGATAGAGCATAAACAAACACATACTCGGACAAGCAAACAGGTACTTACACAGTCAACCTTGCTATAAATAAACTAACGCTATAAATAAAATACACTATTAACATGTATGTATGTATGTATGTATGTATGTATGTATGTATGTACTCTGGCACCTTCCCCAGTTTCCTTTTTTTTTTTTTATGGGGGTGGCCGACTTGAGACAGAGCCCGACTAGGGACATCACAACACATCAGAAAAACAAAACAAACAAAACACAAAATCTCACACACATATAGGTCTATTAACATAAATACATAAATACTATTACATTCCACTACATAGGGACGATCAAGGGCAGACTTAGATAATTTCACACGGACATCATAAATACAAAAACACTATAAAATTCCACTACATAGGGACGATCAAGGACAGACTTAGATAATTTCCCATCCCACGGACATCAACACCTGTCACGGTCACACTGGTTTGGTTTGACAAGGACATGAATGACGGACACGCCCAAACGTACATGTTCAGCCAAATTGAATAGTTTGATTAAGGGAGCCCACCTCGCCTTTTTTCTCTTTCTCCCCCTCTCTCTTTGGCTTGTATCCATTCGGCCCCATTCAGGCTACTGGTTTAAATCGTTTACCCCCCATTCAGGTGTCAATATTTTCCTGGCGAGCGGTAGCGAGCCAGCATATATATATTTTTGTTTTGACAGCAAGCTAAATTTGTACATTTTTCGATAGAAAAATGTTTCCGGCGAAGCCGGATTTCTCCACACAATACTGGCTCGCTATCGCTCGCTCGCCAGGAAGAAATCGACACCTGGATGGGGATAAACGTCTTAAAACAGTTGGCTGAATGGGGCCGAATGGATACAAGCCAGGGAAAGAGAAAAAAGGAGAGAAAGATAAAAATAAATAGCCGGTGACCCCCCTTACATCCTTGATGATGGTGTGTGGGAAATCTAAAAATGGTTTAGCTCGATATTTTGACGACGTGAAGCAAATAGTACTTCTCACAGTATATATATATATATATATATATATATATATATATATATATATATATATATATATATACTTTGTTTTTTTATTCCATGAGGGGTGTTTAGGAAATACACACACACACACACACACACACACACATACTTATTAGCAAGGGTTGAAGAGAGAGACTTCAGTTCCGGCTCATACCTCATACCTCATAATCCTGCCATGGACATTAGTTCCAGGGCAGTAATTCCCTTTCCAATGTTCTCTTACCCACTCTAAACCACTGTTTGGACACTTGATCCTCATTGTTTTGGAGGACAAGCAACCTAGAAGGGTCACTAGATCTGTTGCTGCTTGATTTCCTTTGTACTCCTTTGTACACACACACACACACACACACACCATGTACACATCCGCCATCACTCACCCATCATGTAAACCAGTGAACCGTGTACACATGTCTACAATGTAAGTGAATTATGAGTGTACAATCATACACAACAGTATCCACACCTTCCAGTACACCACTCTCTCTCTCTCTCTCTCTCTCTCTCTCTCTACACCTTCCCTTCTCTTCCTCTCCTCTTGCTATAAAGGTTCAGTATCCACACCTTCCCGTACACCACTCTCTCTCTCTCTCTCTCTCTCTCTCATAACGTATCTACACCTTCCCTTCTCTTCCTCTCTTGCTATAAAGGTTCAGTATCCACACCTTCCCGTACACCACCTCTCTCTCTCTCTCTCATAACGTATCTACATCTTTCCTTCTCTTCCTCTCCTCTTGCTATAAAGGTTCAGTATCCACACCTTCCCGTACACCACTCTCTCTCTCTCTCTCTCATAACGTATCTACACCTTCCCTTCTCTTCCTCTCTTGCTATAAAGGTTCAGTATCCACACCTTCCCGTACACCACTCTCTCTCTCTCATAACGTATCTACACCTTCCCTTCTCTTCCTCTCTTGCTATAAAGGTTCAGTATCCACACCTTCCCGTACAACTCTCTCTCTCTCTCTCTCATAACGTATCTACACCTTCCCTTCTCTTCCTCTCTTGCTATAAAGGTTCAGTATCCACACCTTCCCGTACACCACTCTCTCTCTCTCTCTCTCATAACGTATCTACACCTTCCCTTCTCTTCCTCTCTTGCTATAAAGGTTCAGTATCCACACCTTCCCGTACACCACTCTCTCTCTCTCTCTCTCTCATAACGTATCTACACCTTCCCTTCTCTTCCTCTCTCTTGCTATAAAGGTTCAGTATCCACACCTTCCCGTACACCACTCTCTCTCTCTCATAACGTATCTACACCTTCCCTTCTCTTCCTCTCTTGCTATAAAGGTTCAGTATCCACACCTTCCCGTACACCACTCTCTCTCTCATAACGTATCTACACCTTCCCTTCTCTTCCTCTCTTGCTATAAAGGTTCAGTATCCACACCTTCCCGTACACCACTCTCTCTCTCTCATAACGTATCTACACCTTCCCTTCTCTTCCTCTCTTGCTATAAAGGTTCAGTATCCACACCTTCCCGTACACCACTCTCTCTCTCATAACGTATCTACACCTTCCCTTCTCTTCCTCTCTTGCTATAAAGGTTCAGTATCCACACCTTCCCGTACACCACTCTCTCTCTCTCATAACGTATCTACACCTTCCCTTCTCTTCCTCTCTTGCTATAAAGGTTCAGTATCCACACCTTCCCGTACACCACTCTCTCTCTCTCTCTCATAACGTATCTACACCTTCCCTTCTCTTCCTCTCTTGCTATAAAGGTTCAGTATCCACACCTTCCCGTACACCACTCTCTCTCTCTCTCTCTCTCTCATAACGTATCTACACCTTCCCTTCTCTTCCTCTCCTCTTGCTATAAAGGTTCAGTATCCACACCTTCCCGTACACCACTCTCTCTCTCTCTCTCTCTCTCTCTCTCTCTCTCTCTCTCTCTCTCTCTCTCTCTCTCTCTCTCTCTCTCTCTCTCTCTCTCTCTCTCTCTCTCTCTCTCTCTCTCTCTCTCTCTCTCTCTCTCTCTCTCATAAGGTATCTACACCTTCCCTTCTCTTCCTCTCCTCTTGCTATAAAGGTTCAGTCACATAAATATACAGAGCGGTCGCGAAACATTTATCCATAGGATCTTCCCATGTATTTTATAAATGTGATTGACGTGTGATACCGTCTTTTCCATACATTATAATACAAATATAATGCTTATTGGCAAACGTTTCGCGACCGTTCTGTATTTCTGGCAATATACGATCGGCAACTTTGTTCAGGAAGTATTTCATTTATTCATGGCCACCCCTTCTCGGGAATTACGTCGTCTGGCACAAAAAAAAAAAAAAAAAAATATATATATATATATATATAATTATACAGTACGGTATATATGTATATATATTTTGTTATATATATATATATTATATATATATATATATATATATATATATATATATATATATATATATATATATATATATATATATATATATACTGTATATTTACTAACGTAAATAGACTTCGGGAAAGGTAAGCTATCTACTTTATAAAAATAAAAAGGTTCCCAAATCATGCATGTGAAAACAACATATGCAGCGTATGTTAAATCCATTATGGTGCCTATAATCACAGAAATATATCTATAATGGGAGTATTATAGGCTATGCAGAGCGTCCAGATATTTACAGTATTTTGATATTTATCCTTTGGCTCTATATGTACTGAGGTTTGTTTGTTTATATATACATACATATAATGGTCTTGTGTTCACCAAAATTATCTATCTACCTATCTATCTATCTATATGCTCATGCCCAATCCCCACTTTTCCTATTTTTTGTTCTTTTTATCACATTATAGTTTATAGTGTGCTGAATACAGGAAGTGCGTTATACAGTATATATATATATATAGTAATTGATCTGTTCCTGATATATTATTTACGGACAGTTATGTTTAGCATAGTTCCTCTCTCATAGTTACACACGCGATGCACGAGGTCTCTTCCCAGGTTAAGGGGAGATAGACTGTTTTTCTGGACGCCCTCTCCCTAATGTTTAGCCCCACTTGTTTTGAGATATTAAGACGTTGGTTTCATTAGTTTGAGGATTTTATGACCTTTCACCCCATTTCTTTGTCGATATTTGGACCCTTCGTGTCATTTAAGTGTATTTTTTTTCCTGGCGAGCGATAGCGAGTCTGTAATTTTAGGAGGAATCGGCCTTTGGCCGGGATATTTGTCTACCGAAAAATGTACGACTCTATCTTGAAGGGGGCTCTAGGGAGTGTTTTTCTTATCTTGATGGAGGTCTAGGGAGGAAACTAAACAAAATATATGAATAAATGAATTAATAGACCAAACAAACAGCCACTGTCCCCTTAACAGTTTCAGTAAGAGTTTAGTCTGCCGATCATTAGACGATTGTATTCAATTTGGGAAGGATAATGTTCAAAATACTTCCTCTTAGTTCTTACTTACACCCACGAACTCTAGTAATAGTTTCAAGCCAATGTCACATATTACTTTCTATGCTGAATAAAATCGTGTACTGTTCGCCAAACATATAATAAGGACTCTGCTGTCCAGTGTTGGTGCCCTTATTACAGAATGGATATCGACCCTTTAGAGGCAGTCCAAAGTAGAATGACGAAAATTATACATACCATTAAAAACTTATCGTATGAGGAGAGGTTGAAAGCCTTTAGGTTTGTACTCACTAGAAAGACGAAGATGTAGGGGAGACATGATAGAGGTATTTAGATGGATAAAAGGTATAAATAAGGGCGATATAGATAAGGTATTAAAGCTAAAGAACGGCGACATAACCCACTCAAATGGTTTCAAGTTAGATAAGTTTAGATTTAGGAAAGATATAAGAAATCACTTGTTTGGGAATAGAGTTGTTAACATGAGTGATGGACTGCCCAGAACGGTGATTAACTCAGGAACAATTGAAAGCTTTAAGCGGAAGTTGGATTCCCATATGGATGATATGGGCTGGGTGTAAATGGGAGCTGCCTCGTGTGGGCCGCATGGCCTTACACTATAATAGATGTCATTTAGTAGATATTAACATAGTGCGCTAGAAGGTTGGATGACACACACACACACACACACACACACACACACACACACACACACACATACACACATACACACATACACACACACACACACACACACACATACACATACACACATACACACACACACACATACACACACACACACACACACACACACACGTACTTTATTTATACTGTACTATATTTAGCTTCTTTAACCCGTGCACAAGTATAACATCTGAGGTGGAGCTATTGATTTTGGGAGCTGATGAGTGATTGGTGTTTCTGAATGTGTTGTGTGGTTGCTTTATGTGGGTGAACTGTTATATGTGTTGTTCTCTTGTCACCTCTGTTTCCTTCCTTGTGTCTCTTGCTGATCCTCCCTACCCCTTGTGGGAGTAAGGGTTGGCTACTGACTGATTGGTGCTTCTGAATGTTTTGTGTGGTTGTTTTGTGTGGGCGAACTGTTATATGTATTGTTCTCTTGTCACCTCTGTTTCCTTCCTTGTGTCTCTTGCTGATCCTCCCTAGTCCCTACCCCTTGACTGACAGTACGGTAGCAAAGGTTGTGTTCCCAGCTCACCTCAGACTTGTAATTACCTGGTAGAAGGTAACAGTTTATGATGAGCGGTAAACTGACAAGGTTTTCCGTTATGTTGAATTGGATTGTATGTATTTATCAATCTACTATGACCGTATTTGTGATAGTAATTCGCTTAAGGGGACATTTTTAGTTTGCTTCCTAGACCCCTATCAATTTTTTTTTTAAATTTCCCAAAGACTCCCCTTCCATATAAATTTGTACATTTTTAGGTAGAAAAATGTCCCGGTCGAAGGCCGGTTCCTCCTAAATTACAGGCTCGCTATCGCTCGCCAGGCAAAAAACGACACCTAATTGGCAAGAAAGGTCTTAAAATTGACAGAAATTGGGCGAAATTTCTTAAAATTGCCAAACTAACGGAGCGAACGTCTTAATATATATAAAAACAAAAACAACGGGGCTAAACATGAGGGAGAAGGGTGGTGACCAGAAAAGCGTACCCTCCCCCTTAATATGGACGTCTGCTACACCTCCAACTTCCTTTATATAACGCCACCCGCAAGTGTTCGTAGTAGAATGTAAGAGTTTAGGATGAGCGGTAAAGTAACGATGTGTTCCGTTCTGTTATGTTCATGTGGTTTATAAATATACTATGATCGTATTTTACCTAGTAATTCGCTTAAGGAGAGGTTTTTAGTTTGTCCCCTAGACCTCCATCAAGCTTAAAATTACACCTAGACCCCCTTTCAAGATAAATTTGTACATTTTTCGGTAGAAAAATGTTCCGGCCGAAGGCCGTTTCCTCTTAAATTACAGGCTCGCTATCACTCGCCAGGAAAAAATCAACACCTAAATGGCACGAAAGGTCTTAAAATCAACAGAAATGGGGTGAAAGTTCATAAACTTGCCAAAGTAATTAGCTGGTAGAATGTAAGAGTTGTTTGATGAGCGATAAAGTAACAATGTGTTCCGTTCCGTTATGTTGATGTAGTTATGTTGGCTATTTTGTTAATGGTTCGCCTGCTACCGGTTTGACCACAGCTGCCAGACGTACACACAGACAGATGACAACACTACCAACAGCAACAACAATATATATAATTATTTATGTGTTAATGTAACTTACAATATATCTTACACACTTGTATCTCATTCGTCCTCGTACAGTATAATCGCCTGCAGCGCTAACTATACTGACGGTAAATTGCAAAGTTCCCATTAAGATTATTTTTATTTTGAAGATTTTGTAGTGAACTATGGTGCCAATTATATAAACTTGGTCTTGATGTGATGCAGAGACATAGTAGTTTAATATTCTTCCATCAAGTATCGATAAATTAACTGCTAAGGGATTCAATTTATCGCCAGCTGAAAAGAAACAAAGTATATTACGCTACCATAAGATACACTTGAGGCAGTGAACCTAGGGGGAACACACTGAGTCGGGCATGACATGTGTTGTAAGGGAATAATTTAACTTATTTCATCACCGTGTCAGCATTTTCGATAAAGAATGTACCGCTTATCACTGTGTGTGTGTGTGTGTGTGTATGTGTGTGTGTGTGTGTGTGTGTGTGTGTGTGTGTGTATGTATGTATGTATGTATGTATGTATGTATGTATGTATGTGTGTGTGTATGTATGTATGTGTGTGTGTGTGTGTATGTGTGTGTGTATGTGTGTGTGTGTGTGTGTGTATGTATGTGTGTGTGTGTGTATGTATGTATGTATGTGTGTGTGTGTGTATGTGCGCGCTCGCACACACACTTGTCGTTTTAATTTATGATAACAATGATCCCACAGCACACAATAATCACTAATATCTTACATCAGGACGATACTCTTATAATGTAAAAGAAATATTTAGATAAATATCAGTAAATGAATACATTACTAATCCTAACTTTCAAATATACCGGTATATAGCGTAGCGTATACAGTTACTTACCGGTGATGAGATCCATTTGAACTCCTGTGAACCTTTAAACCCACTTTTTTGTATTCCCGGAAAACTATTGTTGTCAGTTAAAAAGAAGTTAATGATCTTGATTATCTTGATACAAACCTTTCGGGGCAGGTGAAATTATATGTTGTATATATAATAATAAAATGACAATAGATTATTTCCTAAGACACTATTTAAAACCTGTATTCAAATATAAACATGGGTTATTGGTATTTATATCATATTTAGCACCGTATATTTAAAACCTGGGGGCCTCAAAACACTAAAACATCGAGGGAATACAAGATATATATATATATATATATATATATATATATATATATATATAAAATAATTGGGCATATTGATCGAGATTTACCTTTATATCCTTACATTATATGGTTTATAGCTTTATGGGAATATATTAGTATGGACACTTTAATTACCCTTTTCATACCTTCTTTAAACACACATTTGTGTTTTTCAGTACAAGCTAATGAAAAGCTTTGTATTAAGAGTGTTGCATTCAGAAAATATAATTAACTCTTTCGACCTCTTAATGGGTGTATTTATTTGCTCATTTATATATATTTTACATGTTTTTTTAGTTTCCTCCCTAGACTTCCATCAAGTTTATAAAAAACACCCCCCCAAAACCCTCCTTCAAGATAAATTTGTAAATTTTTCGATAGAAAAATGTTCCGGCCGAAGGCTAGTTTTATTCAAATAACAGGCTCGCTATCGCTCGGCAAGAATAAAGAGACCCCTAAATGACACGAAGAGTCTAAATATTGACAAAAAAATGAGGCGAAAGTCATAAAATCGTCACACTAATGGGCCGAACATCATACAATCTGAAAACTAATGGGGGGGCTAAGCATGAGGAAGAAGGTGGACCTGAAAAACGACCCCTCTCTCCTTAAGAGTGTAGCATTCGGAAAAATATAATTAACTCCTTTGACCTCTTAAACTCCCCCTTTTGTTGTACTCCCGAAAAACTATTGTTGCAAAAAACAAAAAACAAAACAAACAAAATTAATGATCTGGATGCAACCGTTCGGGGCAGATGTGTTACTGTTTTGTGTGGCGATTAACTCGACCAAATTAGGAAGAGTTCAGCGGCTTTCAGGGGGAAGGGTTGGTTTTTATGGCCCTCTCCTTCCTCATGTTTAGCCCCATTAGTTTTCAGATTTGATGACGTTCGGCCCATTAGTTTGGCGAATTTAAGACCTTTCACCTCATTTCTTTGTCAATATTAAGGGGGGTGACCTGTTTTTGTTCTGTCCTTTTCTATCTTTCTCTGGCTTGTATCCATTTGGCCCCATTCAGCCTACTGTTTTAAGACGTTTATCCCCATCCAGGTCTCAATTTTTTACTGGTGAGTGGTAGCGAGCCAGCATATTTTTTATTTGTGTTTGACAGCAGGCTAAATTTGTAAATTTTTCGGTAGAAAAATTTCTCCGTCGAAGCCGGATTTCTTCATATAATGCTGGCTCGCTATCGCTCGCCAGGAAGAAATCGACACCTAGATGGGGATAAACGTCTTAAAATAGTTGGCTGAATGGGGCCGAATGGATACAAGCCAGAGAAAGAGAGAAAAGGACAGAAATAACAAAAAGCAGGTCACCCCCCTTAAGAACTTTCGTACAATTTGTTTTCCTTGCGAGCGATAACGAGCCTGTATTATAGTGGTAATCGGGCTCCGGCCGGGATATATTATCTTGAAAGAGGGTCTTGGGGTGTTTTTTGTTTAAGGTAAATGGAGGTATAGGGAGGGGGAAAATTATAATAAGACAAATAAATAAGCAAATAAATATGTTCATCCTCTCTTAACCTTTTCAGTATCCTATTACGTCATTTGTAATTTTATTTTAGTTGATGTTAATCGATGTTATTCAGTTTGAAGAGTACCGGTATACTGTATATGTGAGTTAGAGGGTCAATGGAGATAGTTTGAAGAGTACCGGTATACTGTATATGTGAGTTAGAGGGTCAATGGAGATAGTTTGAAGAGTACCGGTATACTGTATATGTGAGTTAGAGGGTTAATGTAGATAGTTTGAAGAGTACCGGTATACTGTATATGTGAGTTAGAGGGTCAATGGAGATAGTTTGAAGAGTACCGGTATACTGTAATATGTGAGTTAGAGGGTCAATGGAGATAGTTTGAAGAGTACCGGTATACTGTATATGTGAGTTAGAGGGTCAATGGAGATAGTTTGAAGAGTACCGGTATACTGTATATGTGAGTTAGAGGGTCAATGGAGATAGTTTGAAGAGTACCGGTATACTGTATATGTGAGTTAGAGGGTCAATGGAGATAGTTTGAAGAGTACCGGTATACTGTATATGTGAGTTAGAGGGTCAATGGAGATAGTTTGAAGAGTACCGGTATACTGTATATGTGAGTTAGAGGGTCAATGGAGATAGTTTGAAGAGTACCGGTATACTGTATATGTGAGTTAGAGGGTCAATGGAGATAGTTTGAAGAGTACCGGTATACTGTATATGTGAGTTAGAGGGTCAATGGAGATAGTTTTTACACCTTTGATTACCTCGAGATCCTTTCTAAGCTACATGGAATCATCTAATTTAACCCCTACTGTACCAGCTACGTCCTTTCATTATATTCTGGCAACTAGTAGACGATATTATTAAGCTTAGGAAGGACGTCTACAAATTAAAAGGATATCGACTATCTCAATGAATCCTTTAAGCTACCATATATCCTGCCGAAGCTTCATAAAATTGCCTAAATGTAGCTGAAATCAAATAAAAAAGACGTCACCGGTACAGAAGGGTTTATCCCAAACAAAATGTGAAGTAATGACAAAAAAGCCGATGCCGCCGTTCGGAGCAGATGTGTTTACTGTTTTTGTGTAGCGATTAAATGAACCGAATTAGGAAGAGTTCAACACCCCGAACACCTTCCTCATCCTGTCACTAGATGATTTAGTTAAGGGGACAGTGGTTATGTTTGGGGGGTCTATTTAGTTAAGGGTACAGTGGTTATGTTTGGGGGGTTTATTTAGTTAAGGGTACAGTGGTTATGTTGTGGGGTCTAAGGGTACAGTGGTTATGTTGTGGGGTCTAAGGGTACAGTGGTTATGTTGTGGGGTCTAAGGGTACAGTGGTTATGTTTGGGGGGTTTATTTAGTTAAGGGTACAGTGGTTATGTTTGGGGGGTCTATTTAGTTAAGGGTACAGTGGTTATGTTTGGGGGGTCTATTTAGTTAAGGGGACAGTGGTTATGGTTGTGGGTCTATTTAGTTAAGGGGACAGTGGTTATGTTTGGGGGTCTATTTAGTTAAGGGTACAGTGGTTATGTTTGGGGGGTCTATTTAGTTAAGGTGACAGTGGTTATGTTTGGGGGGTCTATTTAGTTAAGGGTACAGTGGTTATGTTTGGGGGTCTATTTAGTTAAGGGGACAGTGGTTATGTTTGGGGGGTCTATTTAGTTAAGGGGACAGTGGTTATGTTTGGGGGTCTATTTAGTTAAGGGGACAGTGGTTATGTTTGGGGGGTCTATTTAGTTAAGGGGACAGTGGTTATGTTTGGGGGGTCTATTTAGTTAAGGGGACAGTGGTTATGTTTGGGGGTCTATTTAGTTAAGGGGACAGTGGTTATGTTTGGGGGGTCTATTTAGTTAAGGGGACAGTGGTTATGTTTGGGGGTCTATTTAGTTAAGGGGACAGTGGTTATGTTTGGGGGTCTATTTAGTTAAGGGGACAGTGGTTATGTTTGGGGGGTCTATTTAGTTAAGGGGACAGTGGTTATGTTTGGGGGTCTATTTAGTTAAGGGGACAGTGGTTATGTTTGGGGGTCTATTTAGTTTAAGGGAGCAGTGGTTATGTTTGGGGGGTCTATTTAGTTAAGGGTACAGTGGTTATGTTTGGGGGTCTATTTAGTTAAGGGGACAGTGGTTATGTTTGGGGGGTCTATTTAGTTAAGGGGACAGTGGTTATGTTTGGGGGGTCTATTTAGTTAAGGGGACAGTGGTTATGTTTGGGGGTCTATTTAGTTAAGGGGACAGTGGTTATGTTTGGGGGGTCTATTTAGTTAAGGGGACAGTGGTCTTGTTGGGGGGTCTATCTATTAAGGGGACAGTGATTATGTTGGGGGGTCTATCTATTAAGGGGACAGTGATTATGTTGGGGGGTCTATCTATTAAGGGGACAGTGATTATGTTTGGGGGGTCTATTTAGTTAAGGGGACAGTGGTTATGTTTGGGGGGTCTATTTAGTTAAGGGGACAGTGGTTATGTTTGGGGGGTCTATTTAGTTAAGGGGACTGGTTATGTTTGGGGGTCTATTTAGTTAAGGGGACAGTGGTTATGTTTGGGGGGGTCTATTTAGTTAAGGGGACAGTGGTTTATGTTTGGGTGCTCTATTGAGTTAAGGGGACAGTGGTTATGTTTTGGGGGTCTATTTAGTTAAGGGACAGTGGTTATGTTTGGGGGGTCTATTTAGTTAAGGGGACAGTGGTTATGTTTGGGGGGTCTATTTAGTTAAGGGGACAGTGGTTATGTTTGGGGGGTCTATTTAGTTAAGGGGACAGTGGTTATGTTTGGGGGGTCTATTTATCATATATTCATTTATTTTTTAGTTTCCTTGCTAAACCTTCATCAAGCTTAACAAAAATCCCACTTAGACCCCATTCAAGATAAATTTGTACATTTTTCGATAGAAAAATGTCCCGGCCAAAGGCTGTTTACTCTTAAAATTACAGGTTTGCTATCGCTCGCCAGGTAACATCGACACCTAAATGGCACGAAAGGTCTTGATATTGATATAGAAATGGGACGAAAGGTTTTAAAATCGCCAAACTAATGGGCCGAACGTCTTTAAATCGGAAAAACTAATGGAGCTAAAACATGAGGGAGAAGGGGGACCAGAAAAACGGCCCATCTCCCCTTAAGTTTTGAAAGTGTGTCTCGGAATCAAAGGGGTAATGTGTATTTTAAGTTAACCCTTTTAAATGAATATAATCATCTACTGGTAGCCTTCAGGGGAGATGGGCGTATTTATTTGTTTATTGTGTTTTCTTTTTATTATTTCTTTTGAAGCTTTAGTTTCCTCCCTTGACCTCCATCAAGCTGTAAAAAGAATAATAATAATAAATCCCCCTTCAAGATATATTTGTAAATTTTTTGGTAGAAAAATGTCCCGGCCGAAAGCCGGTTACTCTTAAAATTACAGGCTCGCTATCGCTCGCCAGGGGAAAAAGACACCTATAAAATGGCACGAAAGATCTTCATATTGACAAATAAATGGGGCTTAAAGTCTTAAAATCGCCAAACTAATGGGCCTAACGTTTTAAAATCTAAAACAAAAATGGGGCTAAACACGAGGGAGAAGGGGGACCAGAAAACCCGGCCCATCCCCCCTTAATAGTATTCAGTATAGAGAGTTTGTGTGTGTGAGCGTTAAGAGGGTCAATTGAGATAGTATTTGCATGTGAAATGGCATTATAGCATGATAACCTTTCGGGTCAGATGTGACTCCGTTTTTCATATAATTATTATATGTATTATTATTATTATTATTATTATTATTTTTTCTTTTTTTTTCTTTTTTTTTCTCCAACGATTAAATGAACGGAATTAGGAAGAGTTGAACGCCACTAAACAGTATTCTTGTGATCATTACACGATTTATTATTATTATTATTTTTTTTTTATTTTTATTTTTTTTCTCCGATTAAATGAACGGAATTAGGAAGAGTTGAACGCCACTAAACAGTATTCTTGTGATCATTACACGATTTATTATTATTATTATTATTATTTTTTTTATTTTTTTATTTTTTTTCTCCAACGATTAAATGAACGGAATTAGGAAGAGTTGAACGCCACTAAACAGTATTCTTGTGATCATTACACGATTTATTATTATTATTATTTTTTTTTTATTTTTATTTTTTTTCTCCGATTAAATGAACGGAATTAGGAAGAGTTGAACGCCACTAAACAGTATTCTTGTGATCATTACACGATTTATTATTATTATTATTTTTTTTTTTTTTCTCCGATTAAATGAACGGAATTAGGAAGAGTTGAACGCCACTAAACAGTATTCTTGTGATCATTACACGATTTGTTTACAGCTTATGAAGGATCTCAACTCTATCTTCCATAAGTTCTTCCTAAGCGGTACAAAATCGCAGTGATAAAGCGAATAACCTTTTAAATAAGTAGTTAAGGGAAGGCAGTTGTTTTTCGAGTCCTCGTCCTCCCTCATGTTTAGCCCTATTAGTTATGAAATTTTAAAACATTCGCCCCATTAGTTTAGCGATTTTCAGATCTTTTCCCCATGTCTTTGCAAATATTAAGACCTTTCGTGCCATTTAGGTGTCGATTTTTTCCCAGGCGAGCGATAGCGAGCCTGTATTTGAACAGGAATCGGCCTTCGGCCGGAACATTTTTCTACAGAAAATTTTACAAATCTATCTTGAAGGGGGGTCTAGGGGGTGTTTTTCTAAGCTTGATGGAGGTCTAGGGAGGAAGCTAATAAAATATATGAATAAATGAATTAATAGACCAAACAAACAGCCACTGTCCCCTGTAGGAGTAAATTATCTGGATGCAAACCTTGTGGGGCAGATGTGATTCCGTGTTTGTGTAACAATTAATTGAACCCAATTATAAAGAGTTCAACGTGAAGAGCTATAGTCTATACGCTGTAAGTAGGTGAGAAATCATGACCTCTAGCCTCTGTAACTCAGAAAAGGCTTGAGCAAATTGGCTGTAAATTTCCACATCTATTCCTTGACTGACTCTTCCCAAATGGTAGACACATTAGCTCGATTACTCTGGTCGTTTTTGAGTTACAGAGGTTAGGGGTCATGATTTTTCGCCTACTTACAGCGAATAGACTACAGTGATCTTTGTCAATGATGCAAGGGTACTTTTTTCAAAAACATATATTTATTATTTACCGGTATAGGCCTATATATTTTGTAAATACAAATGCAAGTTTCTTGCAGTGTATGGGCAAAGTGATATTTGTTACTGTAATATATACCGGTACCGGTACTGTATGTATACAATATTTGTTACTGTAATATATACCGGTACCGGTAATGTATGTATACAATATTTGTTACTGTAATATATACCGGTACCGGTACTGTATGTATACAATATTTGTTACTGTAATATATACCAGTACCGGTAATGTATGTATACAATATTTGTTACTTAATATATACCGGTACCGGTACTGTATGTATACAATATTTGTTACTGTAATATATACCGGTACCGGTACTGTATGTATACAATATTTGTTACTGTAATATATACTGGTACCGGTACTGTATGTATACAATATTTGTTACTGTAATATATACCGGTACCGGTACTGTATGTATACAATATTTGTTACTGTAATATATACCGGTACCGGTACTGTATGTATACAATATTTGTTACTGTAATATACCGGTACCGGTACTGTATGTATACAATATTTGTTACTGTAATATATACCGGTACCGGTACTGTATGTATACAATATTTGTTACTGTAATATATACCGGTACCGGTACTGTATGTATACAATATTTGCTACTGTAATATACCGGTACCGTACTGTATGTATACAATATGTGTTACTGTAATATAATCTGGAACCGGTAATGTATATGTACAATATTTGTTACTGTAATATATACCGTACCGGTAATGTATGTATACAATATTTGTTACTGTAATATATACCGGTACCGGTAATGTATGTATACAATATTTGTTACTGTAATATGTACCGGTACCGGTACTGTATGTATACAATATTTGTTACTGTAATATACCGGTACCGGTACTGTATGTATACAATATTTGTTACTGTAATATATACCGGTACCGGTACTGTATGTATACAATATTTGTTACTGTAATATATACCGGTACCGGTACTGTATGTATACAATATTTGTTACTGTAATAATACCGGTACCGGTACTGTATGTATACATATTTGTTACTGTAATTTATACCGGTACCGGTACTGTATGTATACAATATTTGTTACTGTAATATATACCGGTACCGGTACTGTATGTATACAATATTTGTTACTGAATATATACCGGTACCGGTACTGTATGTATACAATATTTGTTACTGTAATATATACCGGTACCGGTACTGTATGTTATACAATATTTGTTACTGTAATATACCGGTACCGGTACTGTATGGAGACAATATTTGTTACTGTAATATATACCGGTACCGGTACTGTATGTATACAATATTTGTTACTGTAATATATACCGGTACCGGTACTGTATGTATACAATATTGTTACTGTAATATATACCGGTACCGGTAATGTATGTATACAATATTTGTTACTGTAATATATACCGGTACCGGTACTGTATGTATACAATATTTGTTACTGTAATATATACCGGTACCGGTACTGTATGTATACAATATTTGTTACTGTAATATATACCGGTACCGGTAATGTATGTATACAATATTTGTTACTGTAATATATACCGGTACCGGTAATGTATGTATACAATATTTGTTACTGTAATATATACCGGTACCGGTACTGTATGTATACAATATTTGTTACTGTAATATATACCGGTACTGTATGTATACAATATTTGTTACTGTAATATATACCGGTACCGGTACTGTATGTATACAATATTTGTTACTGTAATATATACCGGTACCGGTACTGTATGTATACAATATTTGTTACTGTAATATATACCGGTACCGGTACTGTATGTATACAATATTTGTTACTGTAATATATACCGGTAATGTATGTATACAATATTTGTTACTGTAATATATACCGGTACCGGTACTGTATGTATACAATATTTGTTACTGTAATATATACCGGTACCGGTAATGTATATATACAATATTTGACATGAACGTTAAGGAAATGGTATGCGTAATCAGATAATCATAACAATTATTTTGTATTTCCCTGTACTACAAAAAGGCGTGTTTATTAAAGGTATGAAAGGGGTATTCAGAGTGTCCTGTATATATTACTCTTATAAATGTTTGTTGGTTATTATAATCACATCGTGTGAGTGTGTCTGTGTGTGAGAGAGAGAGAGATAGAGAGAGTGTACTGTAGAGTAGAGATAATGGTTCTTCCAGTCATTACTCCTCAGTGGTTTCCTCTTCTTGGTGGGCTCTTCCGGTACACCCCTCATCTCTCTTCTCTCTCTCTCTCTCTATCTCTCATTCTCTCTCTCTCTTCTCTCTCTCTATCTCTCTCCTCTCTCTCTCTCTCTCTCCTCTCTCTCTCTTTCTCTCATTCTCTCTCTCTCTCTCTCTCTCTCTCTCTTATAATATATACCCATCTGTCTATATATGTATATACTGTCCTATTAACATGTGTTGTAAAGTGCGTTGCGAGTTTGTATCATCTTCATATATACTCATCAAACAATATATCTATATATATATATACTGTATATATATATATATATATATATATCTATATCTATCTATCTATCTATCTATCTCTCTCTCATATCCCCCACACACTCACTCTCTACCCAACCATACTCACACCAACCCATACAATGTTGTTTCGTGACTAACATTAATCAAGTACTTCGCTTTTTACTTTGACCTTCCACTTAAGGGGAGACGGACCGTTTTTTGTTTGTTTTTGGTCTAATAATTCATTTATTCCTTTAATTCTCAGTGTTCTCGCTAGACCTCCATCAAGCTTAGAAAAACATCCCCCAGACCACACTGCAAGATAAATGTGTAAATTTGTCGGTAGAAAAATGTCCTGGCCGAAGGCCGGTTGCTCTTAAAATGTCAGGCTCGCTCCCACTCGCCAGGAAATAATCGACACCTAAATGGCACGAAAGGTCTTACAATTGACAACGAAATGTGGCGAAAGGTGTTAAAATCGCCAAACTAATGGGCCGACCGTCTTATAATCTCAAAACAATTGGGGCTTAACACGAGGGAGCAAGGGGACCAGAAAAACGACCCATCTCCCCTTAATCTCACCAGTCCATCAGCCTCACCTTAACCTCCTTTACGTGTGATCCCAGTAGGCAAATTAGAATATTTGTAATACTAAATCTGGTGTTTGGTATTAAAAGACAATCCCTGAACTAATGAAGGCTAGTTGTCGTGGAAGGTTGGGATTCTAGACTAATGGTATTATGCTAAATATATATATATATTATTTTTAAATAGGAACAGTGGGGATTTGGCCTGAGTATATAGAATAAAATAGAATAGAACAAATTGTCTCATGAGAAGTATGAGAGTCTAAAGATTTTGGTATGAAAAGAATGAAATGGGCTATTAAAGTGTCCATAATAATTATTTAAAGGTATATTGGTTTTAGTAAATCCAACTTATACAAGGATAGAAAGGTAGATCCCCATCAATATACCCAATGATTTTATATACCTTTTTCATTACATTGTTATGCCCGTGTTCTTTAGGCTTATGTAATTACTATAGTCAGTTTATTTCCAGCTGATGGCAAATTGAATCCTTTAGCAGCTGATAGGCCTGTCTCGATAACTAAAGGAAAAATAATATACTACCATGTCTCTGGTTCATATCAGTGCTGTGTGTTAATAATATACTACCATGCCTCTGGTTCATATCAGTGTTGTGTGTTAATAATATACTACCATGTCTCTGGTTCATATCAGTGCTGTGTGTTAATAATATACTACCATGTCTCTGGTAATATCAGTGCTGTGTGTTAATAATATACTACCATGTCTCTGGTTCATATCAGTGTTGTGTGTTAATAATATACTACCATGTCTCTGGTTCATATCAGTGCTGTGTGTTAATAATATACTACCATGCCTCTGGTTCATATCAGTGTTGTTAATAATATACTACCATGTCTCTGGTTCATATCAGTGCTGTGTGTTAATAATATACTACCATGCCTCTGGTTCATATCAGTGCTGTGTGTTAATAATATACTACCATGTCTCTGGTTCATATCAGTGCTGTGTGTTAATAATATACTACCATGTCTCTGGTTCATATCAGTGCTGTGTGTTAATAATATACTACCATGTCTCTGGTTCATATCAGTGCTGTGTGTTAATAATATACTACCATGTCTCTGGTTCATATCAGTGTTGTGTGTTAATAATATACTACCATGTCTCTGGTTCATATCAGTGTTGTGTGTTAATAATATACTACCATGTCTCTGGTTCATATCAGTGTTGTGTGTTAATAATATACTACCATGTCTCTGGGTGTGTTAATAATAATATGTCTCTGGTTCATATCAGTGCTGTGTGTTAATAATATACTACCATGTCTCTGGTTCATATCAGTGCTGTGTGTTAATATACTAATGTCTGTTCATATCATGTTGTGTGTTAATATACTACCATGTCTCTGGTTCATATCAGTGTTGTGTTAATAATATGTTAATATACTACCATATCCGTTAAATAATATACTACCATGTCTCTGGTTCATATCAGTGCTGTGTGTTAATTGTTAATAACATACTTCGCTACAAAACCTACATAATAGCGGAGTAACCAAGCTGAAGACAAATTTACCGTCAGGTAGAACAACAAATAGAGCATAGTAGACTTTAAGTATAATGTCATGTTGGTTTACCGTATGTTTTCCTCACTATTTGTATTCATAATCTTCTTACTTTCTCCTTCGTTGCATCTTGTCAGTCTATTTATTTTCTTTAATTTGACTTATGTTTGGCAAGTGCTTGATAACTGATTGGTTGTCTTACATTAATATAATAATTGGTAATGATAATGTTTAGATTGCATTTGATTGTATTGTACTATATGTTATGATAATGCAATTTGATATTTATACTAATTTTTACCGTTTCTTTCCACAGGTAAGGAAGCCCAGTGATTGGTTTTGCTATTAGGAATGCTCGCTTCTTTATAATATTGGTAAGTGTCAGTATCTCGTATTTTATTCTTAATTATAATTGAACTTATTGATGTATTTATTGCCAATCGCCTGTTTTAATCACTTAAATAAATGAATAAATGCATGTTTTTATTTATGAAGAAGACAAAATGCAGATAAAGAGAGAGAGAGAGAGAGAGAGAGAGAGAGAGAGAGAGAGAGAGACAGACAGACAGACAGAGAGGGTGTGAGAGAGAGAGAGCGAGAGCCAGAGAGAGCGAGAGCCAGAGAGAGCGAGAGCCAGAGAGAGAGCCAGAGCCAGAGAGAGCGAGAGAGAGCAAGAGCGAGAGAGAGATATGGGGGGGGGGGGGGAGAGGAAGGCAGGAAGCCTCACGAACAGACACACTTCATTATATTAGAGTAACTTTCTAAGCGGTAGCAGTTAGGTCAAAGGTCAAATCAATCTGTATTTACTGTTCATTATATTTCTTAACGCTACACGACTGATAACAGTGGGTATAGATTTTATAGACATGTTGGTATATTAACACTATACTCTATTTGCATTAAGTTGGCGGAAATCTTACTCCTTTAGCTGCTCATTTCACGATAACTACTTAATGTACGTGCTGACTCCCTGCCTAGGCAAACTCTTTCGCCTCTGTCTCTCCTCTAATGTCTTTCCTTCTTGCTGGAAGTTTGCTCTCATTCAACCTGTCCCAAAGAAGGGTGACCGCTCTCAACCCTCCAACTATCGTCCAATTGCTCTCATCTCTTGTATCTCTAAAGTTGTTGAAACTATTCTTGCTTCCAAATTTCTTAAGCATTTCTCTTCTCA